>RXPK01001003.1:0-145576 GCA_004143645.1 Protaetia brevitarsis | reverse complement strand
CATTATCTGTACGAAAAGCTTTATTATAATGAAAATCAAAGATACAAGGAAATCTGTAAAAGTCAATCATATATCTATCCTATAAAGTACCTATAGATATAGATGCTTAATTAAATATTAGTGATAGAAAGCGTTTCAGAGGAGATGAAAGATGTTGCTAAGAGGAAGGAATAGAAATGAGCAGAATGTCCTGAACACCCAAAGAAAAAGAGAATGAAAATCAGTGCTCAGTAAACAGGAGAACAAAGGATGATAATGAAGTAAAAAATTAAAAATGTCAAGAGTCTGGTAGAAATCGGTCAATCAAACCTAAGCATTTACTGCGGAGCTGACATGATAATTACGGGGATTACGCTCAACTCTAAATGTCCCCGCACAATCTTTTTTTTTTTTTCTTCAAAGAACGTAATATTTGAGAGCATTCATGTTTGATGTTTGTGTTAGGTATCCTTAGGAGACGCGATAATCATTGTTTTGATTAAGAATGTGAATTATTAGAGGAGTAACGTTCGTTTAAACCTTGATCACTATTACTATAATAAATAAACTTACTTAATATATAATTACAGTATATAATTATATAGATTTAGTAGCATCATACATTCACGCATAGTATATTTTGAATTGTCAATTCTTATTCTCTCTTGTATTAAATTGTTATACACATTTGCTAGTAGTTTTGTTATTTGTTGAGCCCTGGGTTCCTTGCTGTTAGCTACAGCCAAAAAATGAATAAGCGGCCAATTGACACATTTTTTTTCCGAATTTGAAGTGAAAAAGAATACGCCACGTTTTTTATTCTAGCTTGAGTTCAACGCCTTAACCAAATCAGTAAATATATAATGCAATGAGTACTACATAACGTGGCTTATATTATGCTTTTTTTATAATAATTATACAAACACGACATGAGATTAGTCGCTCATTGCTTTCTATTATAATATGCTGGTGATAATATACTTATAATTATAATATTGAATGGGTTTTCTAACGTCATCCTATCATCCTGATTACTAATGAAAATAAACAATTAATCTTGCTTAAAGTTTACAACGCGACATTCTCGATAATGAGCTATAAGGCATTGTATCTACCATACTTAATTTAATTTAATGCTTTTTTCTGTGCTGCCGTTATATAAACTTTTTAATTCTATTCTCCATTAAAATCTAAAGTGAAAAGCACATTTTATAAGAAACAGTGTTATGTTGTTAAGCAGAAATAGTTTTGGTCCAAACAATATTTACCTGATAGAATCGTATTCCGGGTCATAAAAATGAGGACGAGGCTTCTGGGGTTGTTTCGTGGGAGATACGGGTTTGGTGGGGCTTTGGGCATATTGCCGTGGACTCTGCTGCCTCGGCTGAGATGACTGCTTTTCGGGTCGCTGCCGATGTAATTGGCGTGGTGATTGATCGCGTTTCGGTTTTGCGCGCTGTCGAGATCGACGACGTGGCTTACGACGTTCTGGTGGGTGATACTTTGGATGTTGATGTCCTGATGGATGAAGCTCCGGCGGCTCTTCAAATCGAAGGCGCTTTGGTCGTTGATGTTTTGATCGACTTTGCATTGGCGTGGGTGGAGGTTGTGTATGTTGATGTGTATGTTGATGTGCTGGTTGATCTGCTGGTTGATCTGATGGTTGATGTGCTGGCTGATGTGTTGGTCGATGTGCTGGTTGATGATGTTTTTCTTTTAGTGGTGGCTGATGACGTTTTGGTTTATGTCGGGTGGGCGACTGGGTAGTGCGAGGCCGGATTTCCTGTTGCCGTACAGCTACTTTACGTTTCCTAAAATATAAAACATTTAAATTAGTTTCTTGTTTAAAGAGAGATAGTGGGGGTCGTTGACTGTATTAAATATTTACAGTTGCACGTATAGTCTAAGCAATAGCATACACATATGGTGACGTATATCATTTGCGCTGTACGCTACTTAAAGTGTCAATCTAAGCATTAATTTTTCGCGAAATTTTAGCAGAATGAAAAGTATGGATTTATCTTCACATTTGATAAGAAATGAGGGTTACCCTACAAACAATCGAGCATTCTAAATTCGTCATATGTTGTATAAGATCGTGGGTTAATGAAATGTATGAGCTTTCCTACTCCATTTTTGAAACATTTTTGAAAAGTATTTCTAGAATGGGCATCTCTATTAGTTTCAGATTTATAATTTTGTTTTGGTAACTAATAAACCTTTCTACAAATTTCGTTCATTCATAGTTTCCATAGCACTTCATTTTAACCTACTCATTCGTTTCCCAACTGCAGGGAAGGTAGAAGGATTAAAATTAGATAAAAAAAGATTTTAAATATAATGCCATACTTAAATTACTAAAATCCAACTTTAATCCTCCCAGTGTCGTCTATATTCATTAATCTTAAAACATAAGTGTATCCTCTCTAATGCCAGATGGCATGCGGGGGTAAAATTTCTGATTGCAATAGCCTAGAGAACGTTCAGACATTAAAAAAAAATACGAATAGCAAGATACCCCCCTTAATCTTTAGTACAGCTGGAGACGCTATGGGGGGCTGTTGTTCAATGTTCTCTGCTCTAATATTCAATGTTAAAGTAGTTCCAACAGTTGTAATTCAAGTGAAATGGTGTGCATGAAACTCTGATACATAAAGTATCAATACTATTAGTCGAATTTGTACGATAAAGAAAACATTTGGGTGGAAACGTGTGATTTTATTTAATAAATGGTTCTAAATGTAAAGCAGTGTAAACAACGCAGGTGAGAATATAAATATCTCAGGTACGTAAAATGAATTCGCTTATTAGATAACAATAACGTTTTTTTATTGGTAATTTCAAGCTTTGCAATATATTTTAATCATAGGATTATAACTACATTGTACGTTAACTTTCAAAATTCCCGCGTTTTTGAGACAATTATCTGTGTGATTCTATGCTTAAATGACGGGTAGATCAGCAAATGCAACATTTGATAGTGGAAATTACTGGGCATTCAGTTTCGTGCCGTAAATCCATATTAAATAGCAAACTTCCAACTGCCACCTCATAAAAAATTTTCACCAGTGCTCGCAAGCCTCAGAGTGGTCAGATCTGGTCAGGACATCAAATGGGACTCCCCGTGCTTGAAATTACGCAGAATGGTTCAGAAACGAGAACATTTCTCGGGAAAATCGTCGTTGGAGAAAATTTACCCAACAGTTATGTAAGTAAAAATGTGGGTAAAATTAATGTTAATCAAATTTGTTTTAAAATAACCATGATTTTATCAGAATAGCCGTTAAAATTTATAAAAGTACTCGAGACACGTCTGTCTCTCCGTTGGCTATTGAATGCATTTGAATTAAAAAAATTTAACAGACATCGTTTGACATTGTCTTCGCAAAACCGCAACTGACTCGAAAAAGTCCATTAATTTCACTGATATGAGGGGAATGCTAGATATTTAACATATGAGGATTCCCATGTGATCAAATGGAGCTACAAAATGTTTAACCAAACAAATAATTAGGAATTAGAAAAAATCTTACCTATGCCGCTGGAGCTCGATTTTAAACAGAAATCGAGTGGTGAGATATAATATAACTTCCGTAATATAAGAGATACAGAGCATTTTCGTAAAATGTGCAATTTTTAAAAGGCCTTGTAACTTTTTAATTTGTGAAAATACTTGATTTATATGATGAACTTTATTAGGGCACTTTTTAACGTAGAATTAAATGCTTTAATTTGTTATTTTTTAACTGTTTTTTTTGAGATATTATCAAGACTTGTGTTTTTTTAGATGGAACACCCTATATATTTTTACACTATTCAAAAGCACAAAATATCTAAAAAAAAAAACGAGTTAAAAAATAACAAATTAGAGCATTGAGTTCTATGTCAAAAAGTGCCCTAATAAAGTTCTTATATAAAATCAAGCATTTTCACAAATTAAAGTTACAAAGGTTTTAAAAATTGCATATTTTACGAAAACGCTCTGTATCTTTATATTACGGGAGATATAAAAATACAGATTTCACCAATCGTTTCTCTTTAAAATCGAGCTCCAGAAGTATAGATTTTTTTCTAATTCCTTTAGAAATTTTCTATAAAAGTATCGAATTTGGCCCACCTGTACATGGATATACAACTTGTACACGGGTTAATTTTGGATCAAACTGAATTCCAGCAATTTTCCCTGTTTTCTTGTTGACATATCAATGAACTCGGATTACAAATTTTATTAAAGTAAATTTAAGCAAAATGAATACACTGTAAAAAAAAATGAACATTTTTCGAACTGAAATCGATCCAACTTTGATGTATCAAAATCTGTTATAAATATTTAATATTCACGTTCTAATATTTGATTTCGATCTGTAGATGTCTTTCTACTGATCAGCTTTACTTCCTGGTGGGAACATTCTGAAGTAAGATGTCCGTGGAAGACTTGCCGAATGCAGAGGTCTTCTACAGCATCTGAAAATCGTCTGACTGTTTACTGAGATATTTTATATCGCCTTTTGTTATATTCTTTTTATTATTTTAAAACAGATGAAAGTAAAGCTAGTAACGGCACAATAAAATAATATCAATTCCTTGAACCACCACAATACATACATATGTAGAGTGAACCCATAATGAGAAGTACATATGTCGTCATAATGTCGATGTAGAATAGAGGAACTAAAGTCATTAGTGGTAGGAGTGATTTTTTTACGATAGAAATTACATTAAATACTTCTGTTAAAGTGACGGGAACACTCCTGAAGCTAGTATAATAGACTCTTCCGACGATTCCAGCGCTCAAAACGGATATGACGACATATGTACTTCTCACTTTGGGTTCACTCTACCTATGCAATGTACAGAAAACGTCAGCGTATCAAATTTACTGAATGATAGAAATTCTATCGTAGGGTGTAGAGGAAGGTCGACTCAGATAAGATATTGGCTTATACTATAATAGTAGCTTTCTTTTTACAACTCGTCTCACTTCATTTATCTCTCTAGAAAATTAATATTTATCTGAGATGATATCGACATAACGCAATTACATCGTACTCAATATTTTATAATTCGTAAAATAGTCACTATGTGGCGTGGTAAGACGTGTTTATGTTTCGATTGTCAAAGGCCCTTAAAGTAGTCAAAGTTAACCTCAAATTTTCAGTCCCTAGTCCATATTGAAAGAGTACATTATATAAGTGTGATATAATGCATATAGAAAATTTAATAATTGTTCGTTTTACAGTTGCTTTTAATATCAAAATTAACCTACACTGTACGCAACAGGCATAGAAAGTTCAAACAACTACGTAATATGTAAAATCAAGTTGATAGAAACACGTTTTAAATGCTTTCCAATCACAATTGATAAACGAAAAACTGACAAAAATAAAGGGTTATAGCAAAAAAAACGAGGTTATACTTGTTATTGGTATCCCCTCCACCCAACTGAGTTTTTACACTCACTACAGCACACCCTTGCGAGGTTGTGTGCTAGCGGTAAGAGGGGAGGTAAAAATCTCAGATTAAATTCAAAGTGAGTCGTTTAAAAAGAACGGGATTTTTAGCAAAATATTTCTAGTGAGTTGAGATTATGTGAGATTTCTGAAAAGAACGCTATTATTATCAAAAATAAAAACTATCCGACCTTTTGTTTTCATTTACCCGACAATTATGCTAACATTTGGGCATCTTATGTTGATATCCATTAGAAATATAAGCAATAAGGAGTCATTCAAATGTTTAATAATACGTAAGAGGTATAGGTACGTATATTGTTTAATATCTACAATATAACTTACGTTGGTTTCGGAGAATCCGTAGGTTTTTGTGGAGATCGTCTTAAATCTCTGAAAGAAGATTATTGTTTATGCAACCATCTTGTTTTTAAAAGCAAGGACAAATACTTAGGCGGGGTAGCCGGACGCCTCGGCATCTTGCCTGTATGACGCGGGACACTAGAATCAGATCTTAATTAGTAACTAAGAAAGAATGGAATTCGATGTATGAGAACTCGAACAATACGGCAGAAGCAACTATTGTTAGGAATAAACTAAACTCATTGCCAATATACAGATTGTCCCACTAGCAATAAGAGTGAGATCCACGAAATCTTGAAAACTACAGTAGCTGCAAAATATATTTATAACTAAAGTGGTGAAGGGAAATTTAATGAAAGTATTTTTCAAATTACAAACGCAATTGGAGGAGGAGCAGTTCAGTGGCGACTCGTGAGGGGAGGCTACGGAGGCAAGCCTCCCCTATTCTTTTTAATAAAATAAATATCGTTTATTATATATTAAAATAATGTCTATGCATTGGATATGTACTAAAATAAAGCCATTTTGCAAAAAAATATATAATACATTACAAAAATAAAAAACAGTATATTTATTCAATACTTATCTTAAAATGCAAACAAATTTCCAATACCTAATGCACGAAATTTTACTCTACGCACTATAATAGCAAACGAGGAGGCTAGCTACAAATTTGGCTCCGCGCAGATGATTAACGCCATTGCTGAAATCAATGCGCCCGCGTAAGTGCATGTGCACTTTATACGGTGAACACGCATGATCGGAGGTTTGCCTCCTAGGTGAGATCGTATAATATCTGCATATTATCGGTCGTAAAACGTTGGTACGCAACTGCCCTGGTTAAAAAATTCTCCAAGAATACTCTAAAAGTTTTTCAGCACTAAAAGGTACAACACAACACTATGAATCAAAACCGATTGAGCAGTATATCTTTAATACCAATTGAAAAAGATCTTTTTAATTCATTAACGCAAAATGACGTATTTCACGAGCGGGTAATTGATTAGTTTTAATACAAAAAATAGGCAAATTCCTTTAATTTATCAAAGAAAACAATACAGTTTCCCACGTTTCAAAGAAATGTTAGATTATTTCTTTTACCTTTAAAAAAATTTTGGTTGGTTAAAGGTTTGTTATAATTTTTAGAATTTATTTTTGATTTACTATTGAGAGTTTATTTTAAGTTTTTATTTTTGCTTTTTACCTATCACTTCGTCCATTTTCCTATCCAAGCGAGATTTCACTTTATCTTTACGTGGTTCTTGGTAGACAATAAATTATATTTTATTTTCTTTAATTTAATTTAATCCTTCTTTCCCAATTTTACTCTACACTCACAATGCTACAATAATAACTACAAAAATATAATTTATTGGCTGGAGAATTTCCTAAGTTACAGTATAGCCTCCCTTGCACAAAAGGTCACGAGCCGCCACTGGAGCAGCTTTAAATCAGTTATTTAGCTTCGGTATTAGCCATAATTTGGATGCTTCATTAAAAGCTTGTAGCGGCTTCTACTTACCGATCAAAAATATGTTCGGTGTGTTTCGGTTTGTTAAAAAACACTCTGAGACTGCTCCGCGCTTACCTGACTGGCTAGGCAAATCAACTTTGAGCGATTTGTATAACATAACCTATATCAATCACCTAAATATGGGAGCTGATTGTTTCGCGATGCTAGAAATTATGTCATTTGGTAATGATGATATTCTATTTGAAAATTTAGTCTAACCACCTCTAACAACCAACTTTTAATGATTCCAAACTCTAACCTTAAAAGTTAGGGATACCTATAAAACGTAATTGGTTACTATCACAGGGTGATCGCGGGATACTTTTTGAGCAACCTGAATTCAAGCAATGACGTAATTACATAATTTTCGAGTGATTGCTGTAAGAGCTATGTAGGAGCAGTTAAAACGAAATCCTTATTAGTTGGTTACCCATCATTTTGGGTAATGATGTTTTATCACATCATGAGTGATTATGTAGATTATAAGTATATTTGGCGATTCATTAAACCAGCTACAATTCCTATAGTTTTAGCCCGAATTTAAGGAATTTAGGCTTGTTTCAAAGATCATCTCCTTTAAATGTCACACTTTGTACTACCCGTTAGTGTTCAAGAAATGCATCACATGGCGTTATCCCCAATTATATACTTTTCTTATGTTGTGGTTCAAGAGCTTTAAGTGGCCAAAGTAGTAGCGAAAACCGTATAGTGATATGTATTTATGTTTTGCAGATAATGAAGAAAACATCCCATTATCAGTACCTAGTAATTTCCCATCAGTTACAAATGTCTACTATCGAAACCTACCTTAATTGGCTATGAAACAAAAGACTACCTTTAGTCTTTTTTCAGACGAGGCGGTTTGGTCGATTCAACTAGGTTGTCTGGTTTAGGCCTATTTCAGACGAGGCGATTAGTTGATTCCACTAGTTGAACGGACTGTTGTCAAGGAGCATGTTGATATGAACCCTTTCACACGCATTCAACTTCTCCGCTTCGGCGGTTTCAATAGGTCTTCAATGACAATCGACTACTTGAGAGTAAACCAGGCAACTTAGTTGAATCAATTAAATCACATCGTCTAAAACAGGCCTTATTCTCAACTAGTCGATTGTCATTGAAGATCTACTAAAGCCGCCATGTGAAGAGGTTCTGGTGGTGCCAATATTGTCATCAGCTGTGCCCTCCATTACTATCGTTTTGACGTGTCAAGAAAGTAGTTATCACGTTCTCAATGTCATAGAGATCTCGCTGCTTACCGGAATCTGGTGTAACATTCAATTCAATGTAAATTTGAATAATTCGACAGGCCGTATGAAGCAAACTGTCCAAGTCATCAATTAGGTCATCGTTTTAATTCTATCCGTTTTTAACGGGACGCATCGTGTTTGTGCTGTGACGCTAATGTGCGACAACCTTAACCCTCTCACTGACAGCTCACAAGTATAAATTTTTTAAATTGATTTAAATATCAACATTTTTTAGCATCATATGAGAAGGAAATTAGTGAAAGGCTGATTTCAGTTTCTTAAAGGATAAAATAATTAAAAATAAATATTTTTTCAACACCGGTTGTGGGAGAATCTGATTTTTTATTAAATTAACTTTTTGCTAGCGCTTGAGTGAGGACGAATCGAATGTTTTAAATAAGTAAATATATTTTTTTAACATTAGGATGGAGAGCGGTGTGATATTTTTTTATTGGTTTTATTATTTATTTAATTTTTTGGAACATCTGTGTAAGGGACGATGAAACACATTTAAATCAATAAAAAACATTAATTTAAATCAATAAATTACTTTTCTAAGTTCAGGGGGAACGGGTATGGTTTGCTTTAACACATCAGTTTATGGGGCTCCTAATGAGCAATAAATTGCTTGGCTTTATCTACCAGGAAGAAAAGAAGTTTTAAAACTATGTTAAGGATTATTAATTAATTAATAATAACGTAAGAAGGTTGCTTTTCTTTAACTAAACCATTTATTCATCTAGGGGCGGTGGAGAAGGATATTTTTTAATTTTAATTAATTATTATTAATAATTAATAACAACGTAATTTAATACATTTATAATCTCTTTCCATCCTAGTTTTTCAATTTAATTAATTAAAATCAAAAATATTATTAATTACACTACGTTACAAATTAAAAGAAAAATTAAGTACCCACTTCAATTTTTCCTGTTTATTTATTTATACAAATCGCTTAATAAGAACACCTATGTACTTTTTTTCTATCACGTACTGTTTCTTGGGTACGGTAACTAATAATTATTGGTAAAAAAAACTTAAAAAATATACACATTGCTTTATTTAATTATCAATAATTTGACGACAAAAAATTAAAACTAACGACAAAACTTATTTTGTTTTGTTAATTAGTCCCAAGCCTGGAGAAATGCGAGGGGAAGGTGGTCGGTGCTTCGCAATACGTATCTATCATGAAAACTGAAAAATCGCGAATATCTCCAAAAACCATTGGAGATAGACACAATGACACTCGTATAAAATCGAAGGAAAATCAAATTTTACATCCATTTATGTAGAAATTGCTATACTATTCAATTTAAAAAAAAATCAAGTTATCCATGATTTTAGAGTTCGAAAGTTACAGAGCCCTATTTAATAATTCTGTAATGTAAACGCAACAATTTTAAAATAAAAAGACGTGTGCGTTTCATAAATTAAGCGAAAACTGAAAACCGCATCTTTCTAACTTTCGTATTTCCGGAGATATTTGCAAACACCGCAGACATTGGAAATGTCATTTTTTTCGAAAAAATGTCATGTAATTCGGAAACGGTACAACTTAGCCCCAATGTATGCCGAACGTATTGTTATTTATATTTAACAAGGAATCCAAAAATATACTAATATACAGGGTGTTCCATTTAAGATAATAAAGTATCTACTTCCGGTACAACCGGAAGTCCGTCATTACTGAAACTAACTTTAAAATGTGTAGAATATGATTCGAGCCAACATTTATTTGAAACATTTTTCCAAAAAAGCAATAATAAATCGGCTATGGACCGTTGCATCTTAGGCTGGACACCGGGTATGTATATCAGGTAGAATATTTCAACCTGTCGCTACGAGCACGAAGTGACATGTAAATATGCATATTGTATCTATGAGGGGATAAAATGTGAACTCTACCCCCATTGAAAATCCCAAGATTTTGTGCCAGTATAATCAGCATAGCCTATCTAATGCCATCAGTGTATATTTCAATAACAAGACGTGATAGAAACAAAAAAACATCCACTGCTACATATGTAACTAATTGAAAGCCATAATAGTAATCAGTTTTTCAGGTACGAAAATCGCTGTCACGCAGTGTTATTATTTCTACTTCTGTGCAAAAAAAAAACAAATAATGCAGCGAATTAGACAAATTCCGTCACCTTCTCTCATCGATCTCTAAACCTAAAGTGTAATGTAATACAAATATTCAAGCTATTGATGTCTGTTAGCCACTATGAGAAGCAGTATACGCCGAGAGACGTAGCCGGAATAACCACATACCATAAAGTAGAAAATTATCTACATCCTTAACATGTCCATACTTGCTTTAATGCTTCTTTCTTAGGGTTCAAGAGATAATAAATTTACTTAGCCTATAGAAAAAAATACGAAAATAAAATTCATTGATCACCATTTTTATCCAACCGCTTAGCTACTGCAGATGGCAGGATTTGTGACTAAAGAAAGCGCTTAAATATTAGGAAAGCATCCCATATTTGGCTATCTTCCCTACAGTAACGCTACAGAGATAACGCCATCTGGAACATCCCTTGAACACTAATTAGTAGTTCAAATTGTGACGTTTGAATAACGCTAAATGGCCTTTCAAACAAATACAACGATTGCGGCAGAAGTTGCAGCAAGTTTAATTTTACATAATTCGACAACGCCTGCTACGCCCATAACTCGCAACATATTTCTAACCAAGGTGGTGCGTAATTAACTAAGATTTTTAATGAAGGATCTAAGATTAGGTAGGTATACTTAGATTATTTAAAACTTTTACCAGCCAATGTAAAATTTACTGTTGACCCTGACAACTGCACTCCCCAGTGCATGATCACGTTTAGAATTCAAAAAATATTTTCATCAAATTTGAGACTACCACCTTAGTTGCGATTTTTATTCCCATCACTATGACTTTTGTTATAGTTTCTAAGAGGTCGCTGGTTCCCATTTTCAAAGGGTTACCCTGTATACTACATTTCTATACACGGTAATTAAATATCAAATGTATTCTTTATTTTACATTCAGAAAGCACATATCTGACTTACCCACTACGCTGAGAAACAGTTGATTGTATCGATTTACCACTGAGAGTACTAATACCACTGATAAACGAAACGGTTTTAGTATGTCATACCGATTCAAAATGTCATATGTACTTTACCTACGTGATTTGTGGGGTTGGTGCAGTGTCAAACTGAAATACAAGAAGTTTATGATTGCTATTAGTTTAAATTAATGAGGAATAGGTACATTAGCTAATATTTTTTTCTTATTTATATTGCAGGTATACATACTTTACTGCAAAATAACACAACCTCGTGTAACATTTACCCTTACCTCGCAAATCCTAACAATGTTTAGAACTTTACCTTCTTGTCCTTTCCAATGAATCCGAAAGAGACGATGCATCCGGTGTCTTTTTTCTGCAAAACAGAAAATTGATGCAATTATCAGATTTTTATTGGATACATTTAAAATTGCTAAACCTTTTCTTAATAGGTAGCTTTATGCACCAAAGAATTTTTGTATACTCATCAGAAGTCTTCCTGTAAAAAATATAATTGTTAGAAGATATAAAAACGCAAAACTCTAAAATAGCTTACACTTTCTTTACTGGAGGAGCACCTGAGTCGATACTGGATAATGATGGGCTGAAAGCAATTATCACGGATTATATTAATAGTATAAGAAAAAAAATATGCAGAGGCAGGCCTCACAATGCACACATCTGTGCTTATTTCTAATTATGATTGCAAACTCGGAAGAACACCTAGCCACCGTAATTGACCGGGTGCAGATTCGAATTCCAAGTTAGCTGATTGCACTATAACATATATACAGGTGTCCTAACGAACTGGGACATTCGATTTTTTTTAACTTCTACTAGAAATTTGATTTTGAAACTTGCAGTGTAGTCATGGTCTACGTGATCTATTTAAGGAAAATATTTTCAACTTTATAGCACTTTTGGTATACAGGGTGTTGATATCAACTTTCTTATTTTAAATGGAATGGTATAATTTTTATCAGTCTAATGAATTTGGCGAGTCATTTGCAACTAGTTTATATGAAGGTTCCCTATCCCTAAACTCGACCGTTTTGGAGATATTTTCATTTTCGTTGATTTTTTGACATTTGCACTCTTTCTTATTAAATCAAATATGTCATGAGATAGCAGATATTTAGTGATTGCACTAAAGTCGATGTAAATACAAGGACGTAGCTAAACGTGTTATAGCAATAATCACTGAATCACATACAGGGTGTTCAAAAATGCGCTGGCAATGTGGATACTTTTAAGCTAACAAAACTTTTTTTTTCAAATGGAACATGGTATTTTTTACTACAGCATTGAATGCAACGCAAAATTCTACATCGATTGATATTAGGGTGTGGTATACCTATTCTTAATAGTTTTCGAAGTATTAGCATTTCTTGCAAAAAATTGCTAAAAATATGCCTAAATTCCAAGTTTCAATCAAATAAAATGAGTTTTTTCCTACAAAACACTCATTCCAGTACATTATTTGCCTAACCTATCTAAATATTTATGTTTCAGATATCTAACGTTCACTAGTTTCTTACTAATAGTGATGTGTTTTAGTCATAGAGTGTACATTAATTATTAGATATTAGTAAGCCATGAGATGTGCTAACAAACAAGTGTTATCCATTGTTGGTAATTTACCAAATTGCGCAGTGATAAACCTATGCAGTATTAACAAGTCATATCTTTTATAGTAAGTCCTAATGGTGTCAACTCCTACACACATTTTCTTCTAACAAGTAAAATATTGTAAATCCAAAGAAATAAGAAAAACATTGAAAGTTGCATGTATACAAATAACATTTTAAACTTATTCTACATTGATGAAGAATGTAACAATGATTAGATACCTACACTTATTTGCTATGAATAAAACCTCAAAAAAATACAACACAAAGGGAAATTAAAGCAGATATCCTAAACACACCCATAATATTTCAAAAATTGTTCACTAGATATTTTCTTTGTAGGGGAGCCGTCTGACATGGAGTCTGCGAAAACAATGCAGCCTCTTGGCTTTTTGGATTAAACTAGGTATTAAGCGATACAGACAGATAACATAAATCGGGAACAAACTATTAAAAGTCTTCCAAAATATCCAATATAAATGTTTTCAGAATATTAGTTTCTTAGTTTTTTTTTTAATTTGACCTATTTTCGGTGTATTTAATAAGCAGGCAAAATATTAACATGTAATTTGCTATCGCATAGTAATTATGGCTTATTAATATTTTATAATTACAATTACTTAAAATTTGATAATAATTGCAAAACTTCCAATGATAATTATCTCAGGTATGGAAACCAAATAATGCAAAAAAAGATAACGCATCATTCTAAAAAATAATATACAAAGTGTTTTAAGGAAAAGAATATTTTATTTAATCGAAACTTGGAAATTAGTCATATTTTAGGCAATAAATGCTAATATCTCAAAAACTATCAAAAATAGGTATACCAAACGCTAATATTAATCGATGTAGGATTTTACGCTGCATTTAATGGTGTAGAAAAAAATACCATGTTCCATTTGAAATAAAAAAGTTTTGTTGGTTTAAATGTATCCACATTGGAGATGCGTTTTTGAACACCCTGTATATGATTTCGTCATTATTGCCATAACACGTACGTCTTTGTGCTTATATCGACATTAGTAGAACCACAAAATATCTAATACCTCATCAGTTATTTAATTTCATTTGAAACAGTGCAAACGTCAAAAAATCAACAAAATTGCAAATATCTCAAAAACGGTTGAGTTTAGGGATAGAACCCTCATGTAAACTAATTGCAAATGACTCGATACATTTATTGTACCAATAAAAATTATACTATTCCATTTAAAATAAGAAAGTTGATATCAACACCCTGTATACAGAAAGTGCTATAAAGTTGAAAATATTTTCCTTAAGTAGACCACAGTGGGCCATGACAACATTGCAAGTTTCAAAATCAAATTCCTTCTAGAAGTTCAAAAAATCTAATGACCCAGTTCGGTGGGACACCCTGTATAAGCAAAAGGAAATTAACTACACCGTATGATGGAAAAAAAGAACCTGGCTGATTTTCGGAAACAGTTTGACGAATAACCATAACGAAACTTAATATTGCTCTCACAAACGTCCAAATATAACTAAACAAATATTATTATCTGAGCTATACAGCCGCAAGAAGTTTTGCAAGGTTTTATTATATCAACTTATCTTAAAATAACGGCTTGAATATTATAACGGCAATTATTTGGAATTATCAAAGTTTCCATCTCGGAATAATTAAAAACACACATACGCTGTGTCCGGATTGAGTAAAATTAGAGAAGCACTTACCCTAAGTAACTGAAACAATACATTTCTATTGCTATTTGCCTGTGAGCTGTGATTTTATATTGGAAAGTCCAATCACAGATAAGATGTTATATTTACACAGGGTTTTTTTTCACAGAAATAGCTAATTTGAAGTTTCCGCGATTAACAAAAACTTTTAGTTTTCAAAATTTGGGGTTTGCAATAGTTTGGCACTTACATTTCTTTTTAAAGTATTTTCAAGTCTCTTAGACTTCAGGTTAATCAGAAATCGACATGAACTGTGTTGGTTTTTTTTAAAGGGATATATCCTACATATTATTATTTGAATTCAGTATAAAATTCTATAAAGATTACAGCTAGGGTTACCTATACCTTTACTCAAAAGTTTTCAAGATATTACAACTTTTTGGAAAAAATCTGACATTTACGCTGTTGTACGTAAATTATTAATTTTCACTTGCTTCACGAGCCTTCCCCATTTTAGAACTACCAAGCACTAACATTGTTTCATCAAGACGTAGTAAAAGGTTATCCTCATTTCACACAGGGTATCTAAATATTAGTGACATATCGGAAAAAATTGGAAGCTGCAAAGCTATTTTTTTTTTTTAAATGGAACGGCCTGTATATTTTGATATTGTTGCTGTATGTGCTGCTGCTGATTTGCTGTAACGTCTCCTATACTCATCTCCAAGAATTTTCTTTTTAATTAATTAAATAACGTTGGAGAATTGCTACGTTAGAATCCTGGTTATCGGCTTATCCCCATCGAACCCAACTATAACTCATGTAGGCGTATTTTTGCTTTTTTATTTAATAAATTTGTTTAGTTATCGCATTAAATTTCAATATTTGTCAAAATGAATAGTTCTAATTTATATATAGAACCATTTAGCGAAGTTACACTGTTTTTAACATGGGTAGTGTTGGTCGGTACCTTGTCAATTTTAATTCGTGGCAGTTCGCTTCATTTACAGACATAAATTTAAACATTCTTTACAATAGATAAATCACAGTTTTACATTTATTTTCATATTATATAGTTGACATATTATAAAATTGTTACGAGCATTTGTACAAGTATTTGGGACCCAGATAACTTACGCACCTATATTTTGATTTAAACGGTAATAGTCAACAACTTTATGAATTAGTATATTTGTTTGTCTGAACGTACTGTTGCAATATTTTAGATTATTTTAGTAAAACACTGTCTCAACCGTTATACATATTTTTTATTACTAGAGCTGGACCAATTCAATTTATTTTCTTCTTATTAGAGATTTGCTAATTTATTTTTTTTTTCTGTAGTGTTTTAATCAGCTGAACGTCTGAGCTATATTATAATTTAAATACCTTTCTTAAACTACTTAGATATTTCTTTTTATATTTTCACATGCAATTTCGTTTATTTCTCCTAGTTTTTCTCGTTTAACATTCCGCAGATTTGATTTATGCGAAGTACCTCGTAGGTGTTTTTAAACCACAGTGACGCCTTTTTACCATATCTTGGAAGTGCCCCGTCTTCATTGCAGCTAGTAGTATCACCATAAGCGAGGTCTACCGTAAGTCAGACTTAGGAGGGAAATTAGAGGTTTTTTGCGTTTTGGGACCGATTTGCTAAGAAAGACGTGATACAACAGAGAGTGTTATTAAGTAAATACCATAATAAACCTATTTCTTTAAATTAAGAAGATGGAATTAATATTTCAGGGCATTTAGAAACATATACCCTTAGTTAAATATATACTACTTCTAAAGATTCTAACTTTTGTTTAATTATTTGCTAGTTTTTTCTAATTTTGTAATTCTTTTTTTCTTACTATTTGTATATCTTTCTTTTTCTTTTTTGACTTATTTCATACTTGTTTTTGGTAATATAAAATAAAATGGATATTATTATTATTATTATTATTTCCGCACTTCGATTTTTTATAGTCACACTCTACGTTCCTAGAATTTTCAAACACAATTTTCGAAAACTCCAATGCATTTTTTTAATGTTGACATGTAAAAAACGTTAGCTATAACAACAATATATACTGATTGATAACATATCGTAGTGTCAATCTCATAGCCCACCAAGGCAGTTTTTCTTTGCCATTTAAAAGCGTTAATTAATTAACGGGTAATTTGAAGGAAAGCTATTGAAGATGGATTTACGGAACGTTACAGCAAATCGGCGAGAATCTAATTCTACGTCCGATAATATAAAATATACAGGGTGTTCTATTTGGAAAAAAAAAGAGTTTTGCAGCTCCCAAAATTCTTAGATATATCATCAATTTTTAGACATCTGTACTATAAGACCAGAATTTTTTTACTATATTTGAAATGTTTGCGCATCACTTATAACAAACATCGCTTTTTAAACGGTCGGTGACGTCATTACTTCCACAAATGTAATTTTGCTGATCAAAGCACTTCTATATGTTTTTAAAAGCCATCGCGATGACGTCGAATACGAACTGAGGTTGCGTGTTCATCCTGCCAGAATCTCGAACTGACATTCTCGCAAAGCAAATTAGTAATAACAACCGCTTTGGCTTTGGCTTGGTGCATTTTTTAAACTATAACAAAAATAGTTTCAAATTTTTGTTATAGTTTAAAGATATTCTCGTAGATTGCTAAAGATGCCATTTATGTGGCACTGCTTCCTCAAAAGTAAGTGATTGAGCACCTAAATGAATTTGCAAGTTATTTGTTACCCCTTGTGAGCACAACTGTACAATTAGATTTTTATTTGCACTAATAAGCTTTTACTACACATAATGTGTTGGGATGAACGTAGTGTTATTCGCCTGTATATCTACGAGTGAATACTGCACTGCGAAGTTATAGAATGAACAAAACGAATGCTCAAGGTTGTTCTCACGACTTTAGCAGATACATTTGGCGTGAAAGGCAAGAGCAAGCAGCTTCGTTCACGACATGGCTTTGTATTATAGGTTACATTTTGATTTTTAATTAAATAAGCAAATTGTTTACATACAAACACGTTGTTACGCGTTTATTCTCGTGAAGCTAACGAGAATGAACTATTTCATGCATAAGTGCTTCATTCATGCAATGAATGAAATAGATGAAGCGGGCGATCTGCAGTGAATAATAATGGAAGCTTCATTCTCATCACCAACACATATCTGGTTGTTCAGCTGATCACTGTGTACTACATACATCAGACATGTGGCAGTGTGGAACATTCAAATTACGATAAATGTTCAAAAGTTAAATCAGTAAAGACTTTGTCGTAGCCATAAAACAATTACGTTAGTGTTATAGTTTATTCAGTCATAGACAGCATCCACACGAAAGAAAAGGCAATTTGTCCTACCTTTTGTGTTTCTCACCGCCACGATCCACTTGCGAAATCGATCTTCCAGGCAATGCACTGTGAAAATCATACATTGTGAATGAATTGTAATTAAACAGGTAATATATTAGATGAGAATTGTCAAATGGAATGGTGTCGTGAAAAATCTCTTAGGCGATTTTTTTTTAATTGTAGCGGTATCTGAAGGATTGTTTAACATGTGGAGTTCTACACAAACAAATTTTACAATAAGAAAATTCATTATGTTCTCAAGCTTTCACTTATGAGTTTGTGTATTATTATTTTGTGAAACTTTAAGAAAAACCACATATGATATTCTTCCACGACACCGTCGATACGTACTGCTGTGTATTAATTGAAATAAATAAAAAAGCTAAAATGATTTTAAAATGAAAAAGAAAAAACTATTAGCTAGCTCAACGAAAAAGATTTTAAATAAAACAAAAACAATTAATCCAGAGTTACCCTCGCGAATTAAAAGTTTAATTCAACAACGAAAAGTAAATTGTGAGTAAATGAAATCAGACTTTCTTAATTATACGAAAAATTGAAAAGGTTAAAGTATAAAATAAAAGAACAGAATTTTTAACCCAGTGACGCCATTAAACAATAAATTTATTTCAACAAAACGGGCTAAAATACAATTGTGCAGAAAAAAACCCTGAACTGAAGGTTCTGGCCCAAAATAAAAACTATTTCCTATGCAAAGCAAAAAAGAAATGTTTTATTTGTTCAGGAAGATTATTCAATATACAAAACCTTTGAATTTCTATCCACGTGGTTTCACAAATTAAAATAATCTAAGCGCGGACAAATGCTAGAAACTTACAAAAAATGAAAAAGCTAAATGATAGAAAAATGCTTCTGCTTACCCAAACGAGGTGATAAAAAAAAATTGATACAGCAAAATAGATTAACAGAAAAATTAACTCTTACTAAATATAAATGGACAAATAAACTAAAATAAATCTTCCTAAACAAAAAAAATTAATAATTGATCTTATATCTACCAAGTGTACACTTCAATACATTAACAATTATTACATGATTCCTTGATTGACTATAATATAGAAGAAAGTTAAATTTTACAATACAAAATGAATAACAAAATGGCAACAATTACTAAAGAAATACGTCTACTTACTTATCAATAGTCGAACAAGGAAGTCCTTAACAAAACCCTATAATTCTTTTTCCTACAAAAATCCCGTTCTCAATTTTCGTACAACGCAGACGTTGAACATTACAATGACAATATTTAATAGAATACACATAAAATCAGCACAAGCGAACAATAGACATATGAATGACTATATTAATTAAAAATCTTAACACTGCATAACTAAAATCATACAATAAACTCTTAAATTAAACTTACAAACAAAACAAAACAAAATTGTGAAGATTCTCGGTAAATTGAAAATCAACTGTACGGACAAAGAAAACACAACAACCAAAATATGCAACTCAAAATACACCTCAACGATAAAAAGGTATATGGGTCACGGAGTCCAAAACCACAGCAGTACGTTAACATGTACTGATATAAATAGTGGTAAACGAACTAGTATTTGCGAAAAATGATCGTCGGTAATTGGTCGAGCGAAAAGATGTCGCGGTCCTTTGGGCGCGCGTCAAAAAAAAACAGCGAAAAGAGCGCCAGTGAAAAAAGAACGCCTAATATTCATCGCGTCAGAAAAGGGCGCACAGTGAAGCTTCAGGTCTAATTTACCTTTTTCTTGGACTTCGGCTAAATTAAAATAAATTGGATGCAGAACTCACATCCCAAGATATTTCTCTCTGATTAATTTTAGATATTATTCGACACTGTTTACACGTAATATCTTACATATACAGTTAAAACTGCATTAAAAATTGAGTCGATGTTTTTAAACTAGAATTACTTATACCTAAAGGGGACAAACACAGAAATTTTAAAAGCCTCATTGTCATTTAGAACAGATTTACAGTGTGGAACGGTCTGCATATTAGCAGCTCATCGTTTTGTTTCTAATATAAAACCGTGTTTCGACGGCGTGGCGTCCTCTTTTTTCGCGCGGCCAATTACCAGCGACTTCATTTCGTAACATAAAAATAAAATGACATACCTCATCCATGGTTCTTCCCTTTCCAGCAATATAGAAATCCTCTCACTTTGAATGACACTTGAGAAAAATATTATTATTTTATTATTACTAATAAATTATTTATATACTTACTTACAGCTGGTGGTAGAGGACTTCACACTCGGCGATATGTCCCTAAAAATATAAAGTAAACACTTGAATTCGATCTAAGGAGTTTATTGCATCATTTTCGACTGTGTCAGAAACCAGTATACGACCGTATTGTACAATGATGTGTATGCAGAACAAGCCTATAGGCTGAAGTGAAAATAGGTCCCGCTTCTGGCGGGACTGTCCTGACTTTTAACAATTTGTCCTGCGACCCGCGGTGTTTTGATGATTAATTAAATATTGATAACGGCTTTCGCGACCAGAGAAATGAAATATTGCATTTTATTGTTGTTCTTGTACACTTGAAAAACATGCATTTTTTAAAACTAACTGTGTGTGTGTTTTTTTAATAAAATTTAAATACATATTCTATTTTTAAAAGTACGTTAATTCTGTGTTCTTTGATGGTAAACTATTACTTTGATTTTTTTTTTACTTTTATTTATGATTTTCACTTATAATACGAATACCATATTTATGATCGATTTTATCCCGCCTTAACAACATTAAAATCTGATATTTTAGTATAGGCTATTTTTTCGTACAAAAAAATGCTATGCTGTTAGCTATGTAAATGTAGCTAACATTTACATAGCTAACTATGAAATTGGCATTGCTTATCAGGGCTACCCTGACGGCAGTGAAGCACTGTCAAAACGTCGCATTCAGAACATTCCAGCAAACAGTGGAAATAGCCTTTGGTCTATTCCTTCACCTGAAAATATGAGTTGCTGTTTGCACCAACTCATATTTTAGGGTTCTCTTTTAGAAAGGTCAACCGCTTTTAAAATACTTGCAACTTCTTTAAATTTTTCTCACGTTCACACTCTTTCGAATAAAGTAAAATATTGCTTAGAGTCTTCAATAGCTTAGGTGTTCTACTATTGTAAATGTAAAGTTAACGAGTCAGAAATAAAGATTTGCCTCTGGCATCACGCTGCTGGACAATATTATAATTTTTCTAAGTAACGCTTGATCGTTTTGTCAGTCGCTTTAAAAAAATATATACCAATAAAATTGCCTGCATTCTTTTCACAATGAAGTACAGCTTTATAACTTCACCAAACAATTAAAACAAACAGTAAGCACAGACATACAAGTTATGTATATCATTAAAAACGATCAATGCTCATATCTCCACTCCGATTAAAATTGGTTCAAGCAGATTGAAACTATGACAACAGCGAAATTAAAATCTGGTAGTTTAAACCAATGTACCATCGAAAACGTCTAGCAGAAACGTCAAATCATATTTTAACGTATCGTTCATAACAATCTCACATTATGTGTCCACTTTTTTGAAAGGTTTGGTGTTATTAGTTTTGTGTTTGGTATATTCGAAGCAATATGCTTAGTAGAAATATTTTGAAAATATTTCAAAACTAAAATAAGCCTGTAAAATTCTCACAATGGTGCCAACATATTTAATTTTTAAAGCTTTATTTCTTGACCATGTATATAATTTTTAATTTCTTCTTCTCTTGGTTTTAAGGTGACTTAAAAACCAAGAGAAGAAGAAATTAAAAAAAAACACATATTTTTATCTAGCTCCCGTTAAATAATTATAACATTTTTAAAAATGATAACATTATATTACCAATCTTTCTTATTGATGTAGAGAAACAGTAACTGATTCATTATTTATTGTTCATAATTCTCTCTGAATGATTATTATCGATAAGGAACACCACAAGACTAACATATTCTATAAGGTAGTTGATATATACAGGTGTCTCAGCTTTTAGTTTACAGGCATTTTCTACTTTCACTGTATAATTACCAAAAAAATGTTCAAATGAAAGTTATTTGATATCATGCGATGTCGAAAATGACGTATGTAGCTTTTTAGTTACTCGTGACCTTGAAGGAGATTTCAACGTCAATTTTTTTTTTTTTTAAAGGAAACATCAATTTTTTAATGTTGTATGTTATTTGTCAACAATTAGCAAACAACTTTTATTTGACACATTTTTTTTAATTTGCCCTTGTTACTTTTAACAAGTCAGATTAACTTTTTAAAAGCAATGTTTATAAGCCTCATTAATTATAAGTATTTAATATAATAAATGTTCAAATTGGGCTCCACCAGCGCGGACACACGCTTCTAAACCATATTTGAATTCTCTATTGCAAGATGAAAGTGTCATCTCCTGAGTTATATTTCGACACCCCATGCGAATCCGATTTTTCAGATTTTTCCAAATAGCTGAAGATAACACAAATCAATCTAATATGATAAACCGCGACTGACAAATCTCGACTTTTCGCTTTTGACAAGTTTGCAATATCAACTGTATCAACTTTAATCGAATTAACACTGCAATCTTTAAAGCCGTTGTATTGCTGTTTGCAAGCGCTAACCTCAAAACTGACAAGGCAAATTAAAAATGTCTCAAACAAAAGTTGTTAAAAACTGGGTATGTCATTGTCGAGATAAGTAAATAGTAAATTGTATTTGAATATTTTTTACGTAACTGTGCAGAGAAAGTAGACAATGTCTGTCCTACACTAAAAGCTGGGACATCTGCAAACGCGTTTCTTGAACACACAATGACAACTAAATCATGCTTCTCATTACATAAGACAATTATAAGTAATTAGGATCAGCTTTGTATCCTCTGAATATTAATATAAAATATAATTCTAACTGAAATGAGAATTTGTATTGCAGATTTATGTACTCAATCTTTTTATTAATGGTATCCGGTGAATCCACCTATTCACTAAAGGAACGACGTTATGCATCGCATATTCAAAACAATGCAGCAAATAGGAAAACTTTGTATTTATGTAATTCAAAAAAAAATGAATGATCAGCACGGTTTGAGTTAATTTCAGAAACCAATTTACTATTTAGTAAGACTAACTAATATTATCTACACCTGCAACCTAAATTTATGATTTTTGGTATAACTGAAGACCTTTAGTGTCAAGTTTGCAAAACTAATTTTCAAATGAACAACGTTCCTTTTTTTTAATCAATCAAGCGTATCATTAATTATTTTCTTTAATCAAAAACGAAAAACACAAAATTTCTCAGTTTCGCAGAAAATATTTACTATTTTATCAAAATATGAAATTGCCATACATCCTGTTCTATCTAACTAAATGAAACTCCTTCGTTATGCCTTGAATTCCTAGTGATTCCACTATTATTTAACAAAATGCCAAAGCGGATTACAGAGCTTTGTACTAATCAATAGATGGATTGCAACATAACATTTCGAAAATATTAAGTGAATTAAAAAAAATCTCTATTGAGATTTAGATTTGGAAGATTTATAAACAGTAACAAGACTGTAGTGTATTAGGTTGTAGCAAGACCGAAGCATTAAAGTCACTGACGACAACACGGAATCAGTTATTAATCTGAGTTTACCATTTAACCGTAGTGCTTAACATTAACGTGAGCATTTCTTTGGTTGCTACCCCTTTCGTCATTTTGGGAGTTATAGAACTCTGTCCAGAATATAGCAGTTGCTGTGACAGATCTCTGCAGTACTAGAGTACAGTACTAGTTTCATCCCATTCACAAAACCTCACACATAAATCGGCGTTGCTTATTTTCCTGAACTGGTTCCTCAGGGGGCAATGATCGATAAGCAAACTGGTATGTAATTTCAATTCTGGCTTGCTGCGTCTGAATAAGTTTTTGTTGGTGTTTAGTAAAACTAAATACAAAGATATTGGATTTTCTGGAAACTTCGTTACACCCAAAGACGATAGTAATTTCCTTCTTCAAAAGTCCTTTCTTGACCAATGTACAGGCTATTTCACGTAAGTGGTTCATTAAAAGTTAATGATGTTCTACTATTTACTTATATTTGAGATTTTGGGACAATTATCTGTTCAACTTTGTTATTTTAAATAGAATGATATAAATTTCTTTACATTTTTGTATTCTACGGCCATAAATACGTCAATCTTTATTAGCTATTCCTATAGCTACATGTTGCCGTTTTTCAGTAATTTAAGATTTTCTTTTTTTTTAGTAATAATCATTGCCTTATTCAGAAATTAATATTTCGGTTTATTATTATAATGATAATAAAATAGAAATACATAATAACGTTATTTATATCTTTAAAGCTATTTCAATTTACACGGTATAAATAAAATTACAAATGTAAAATGTGTACCATGTATCTTGAAAAAGAAACGCTCTTATACATTTCTATTTTATTATTAAGACCAAAAAACCAAGGAAAAGTTATCAAAAACATAATTTGCTTCTGTTGATCTTTTTATCTATAGCACCCCAACATGACGAATAATTAGTGTTTGTCACTTCGGGCATTCTTCGCTACACGTTAGCAAAATTATATCATTGTCTTTGATGGCCTAAAATACCATACATTTTCTAAGATCTGAAAACTATCGGATCTCGTCTTAAATGAAGGGGTTAGTATCGATTTTTGGTATAGTCAAACGTCTCCAGGAGATGACAAAATTTCTTAATGGTTCTTTGGGTGGAGTTTTATTGTAAACATTCTGTCTGGCACTCTAAATAGATAATAATAACAAATTGATTTCATAGGTTAGGCTTTTCTGCTATTTTTTATTATTATCGTTTCTAATATCTGTTTTTTTTTTAACAAGAGAACAGAGATTTGAAACTACAGAGAGTTATGTAGTAGTTGGTAACGTATATAAACATATATCAAAATAAGTCAAATTAATGCACTTATAATTATTAGCTAAAGTGACCAACTAAAATCACTAAATGTTAAGTGATCATGTAGATCTATTAAGAAGATAAAAGATTGATCTGAAACATTTTACATTTTCGTAACTAAACAGAATCGACCTACTAAATTGTTAGTAGTTGCATTACAAGATTAGATTATTGTAAAGAAATATATTTTCTTCTATTAGTATTGTTATTTAGTTAGAAATAGGCTATCCTCACACGGGTTAAATATAAACTGGGTATTGTAGGAGGCATCTTGTGTTTACGGTTAGGCATTTGGAAAGTACAATCATTATAAATTGGAGTGCCGATGCTCTGATGCATATTCTTCAAGTTATCGAGAAATTTCAATGTATGTATTGAATAAAAGTTGTGGGAAACCTGCCTTAATATGTTAAAAAGTGTAACATGTTTGTTTCACGTCGTCTATTATAGTTGTATAACTCTCGCATATTTTTTTATTATAGATTCTTCCATCCCCTCTGACCTTAAAGAAATCTATAACTTATATGTATATCTACTACCTTGCTATACCTTGTTTAACTTCTATGTTTATATGTCCAACTTCCTGTAAAATCGTTTGATCTTCCGATATTACTTTTTCCCCGTTGTTTTCTTTATTATGCGCTCTCTTCCTATACAATTTACATACAGTATCAAGACGCATATTTCCCTTTGTTGAATAAATGGGTTAACTATTCTCTTCAGAGTGACTGCAGCTTTATTTTTATATCATCTGAACTGTTATGACTGCGCACTTTCTATTTTGGATTTAATGAAAGGTTTTTAGTATTTCCTCATTTGACTACCCTTTCTAGCAGTAGCGGCTCGTGACAATATTGAGTGGTGGTGACAATCACTGGCCAACTCCCTCCCACCCCTCTCTACCCCGTTTTTTTTGTATTAATTTTACAAAGTTTTGAATCAGTTCAGTTCCGCTGGCAGTAATTTATTACCTCGTTTATTGCTATCCTACACAAAAAATTTAATGTAGACAAATTTTGAAGACATTTTAAAATGAAAAGTTGAAGTTCTTATCGAGAATACTTGAAGACACGAGTGGATGAAGTGTTATGTTACAAAATCAAACTTTTTCAGAAATGAAGTTTTTTATGTAATTTTTCTCAAAAGTAGTGTAACACAACCCCTTCATACATTCACAAGACTCGAGTGTTCTTGAATTTCTGGAATTTTCGATGGTGCTATGTGAAAAATGGGTACAAAACACTTGATTCATGCAAAAAAGACTTATCTACTTAAATATAAATACTAAGGTATTTCCTTCAGAATTGCATATATTTAGTCTTTAAACTGCACGTTCATACATGAGTCACTTGTTTACACTTCCCCACATAACGCAAAATTATTCAGTAAAATATAATGCATATTTTATGTACAACGCCCGTATTTCTTACAAAGAAAGTAAAACAAAATTTTTATTTTCTTTGTTTGTTTACCTAAGCAAATGGCTTGTGTTTTTTACTTAAAACACTATTACGATGTATTTTTCAGGAATAACTCCCTTATTATATTTATTATTTCATATTAATAATTTTTACCGTAACAAAGACAGACAGTTAGATGTAGAAAATAATTATTATAAAAGATTGTTCAAAGAAATGTGGCATATAAAAAGTTAAATTTATAATAACCTAATAGCAGTAAATTTTAAGGAAAAAGGAAAAACAAATAGGGTCGTCGTGCACCTTATGGTATAATAAACTTTAAAGGCGAAAATGGCATAAATGTTGAATAAAAACGGTTTGATTCTTTACTAATGTAGAGTAGAAAACAAATTGGAACGGCCTCTCGAATTAGTATATATTTGTTTGTTGACCATGTATAATGTACTATCGTGTTCTACAATTTTTTACGTTTAAATGTAATTAAATAATAAAATTAAAAATTTTTGACAGCACCCCTAAGGTGGAAACAATAAAAGATGGAAATAATTCATATAAGTTTTAACCGTGTACTTTTTCCTTTTATATATCACATTCACAGTTATAAGTAAATTGCTAAATCGAAGATTAAATTTATGCTTGTAGGATAAAAAATGAAATGTGAAAACGGAAACAATAAATATTTCCAAAACGTAAAAAGAACGTCTTTGTAATTTTAAACGAAAGCCGGCATACCCAAGGAAAAGAAAAAATAAGAAATATACAATATTAAGTGCTGGATTCCCAGTCGCGAATTAACATAATTTCTGGCAAGGTGTGTTACCTATGTCCTTTTAAAGATTAATTTTTCCAATTTTGACGATTTTTAAAGTAGGATATTTTATATCTTTAACAATCAACTATGATGATCTAGCATTCCTTAGTGAATATTACAAGGGTCAACTCCCTAATCTATTTTGTATTATACAGTGATCGATATAAATGTTGCATACACATATGGGAACCCCTTTTATTATTCAATTATGGAAACTTTACCTTTGGAGGATAGGCTTAGCAGAATTACAAAATTTATTTCCAGGCATATCACATGAGCATAAATAAGGCGGTAAATTTAAAAAGTATGCAATCAATGAGCAAAAAGTGAGGTTAGGTAACGTGATATATAACAGTTATTTAAAAAAAAAGTGCCCAAACTTTAATTTTGGTGTATAGTGCCCAGGGGATCGGTGTATATAAATTGAAATTAAATTAAATTAAAAAGCAAAATTCGTGTTCCAATCCTCTTTTATTTAATATCTTATTGCAACATGTTTCGGTAATTAACCATCATCGGACAAATAAAACGTCAATATTCGTTTTGTCGCAATAAGATATTAAATAAAAGAGGATTGGAACACGAATTTAATTTCAATTTAATTTTGGTGCCATGTGCAAAATTTTGTGAACATATTAAAAAAAAAACGAAAATCACTTTTTTTTTCAAATGTTTTTTAGTAGATTTTCATTATATCACTTGCAATTACAAGGGACTGTATCTAAAAATAATAAATAAATATTAGCTATAATTTTTACTTTAAACCAAATAATAAGTATTACCTTTACTTAAATTTATCTATTTTTGTTCCCTACAATGAACTAGCAACTATTACACTAAATAATCTCAACATGGCTTACCCTAGACCTCACAAAATTATTGATCCCATTGAAAATATTGAAGTGGGTTTATGTTTTTTTTTTAATTGAATTAACAGAACATATGGAACTGTTTAAAGTAGTGTATTTTAATAGTACAAAAATTGGTCATTGCAACACCGTATCTACACGAATAGATATGCTAGGCTGGTTCAGTGCAAAATCCCATAAGGTTTACATTGTGGGGTTTTACTGTGCAATATTTGAAAGACAATTTTAATTCGTTTAGCTCTGAACAAAAAATTCAAGTTAAAAGTGTGGGCAGACCAAAACCAGAACTTTGAAATTTGACGCAAACTACAAAGGGCAAATCTAGAGACTTTACAAGAAAATTTAAGAAGGGCATGTACGAAAAAATGGTTGGAGTTTAGTTAAAAAATTGCATGTTCTTGATTTTCTGAACACCCTATGCTTCCGACCACGAGCTGCCGCGCCACTGCTTGGAACAGCTTAAACAGATCCTGGTACAAGATTAAGCAACTCCTGTGACACCGGGGCTATTGGCGCTGTTTAAGCTGTTCCAGGAACTATTAAACTGTTACAGGAGCTGTTTAAGCTGCTCCAGGGGTTGTTCAACTGTCCAGGAACTCTTTAAACCGCTCCTGGAGTTGTAATTATAATAGATGTCACGTACTCTGACATCATCATTGGCCCTCCATTAGGGTTTTCCTTACGGGGCGCCGTGTTTGGAGTCGGAGACCC
Source organism: Protaetia brevitarsis (assembly GCA_004143645.1). Taxonomy (NCBI): domain Eukaryota; kingdom Metazoa; phylum Arthropoda; class Insecta; order Coleoptera; family Scarabaeidae; genus Protaetia; species Protaetia brevitarsis. The sequence continues at coordinate 116,605 of RXPK01001003.1, read as the reverse complement.
GGGGGTGCCCTATCGTATAGCATAAGGCCACTTGTTGAGGAGCCACAGCCGCTCAAACTCCCTAGCGCAGCGAAACAGTGATATACATCCGGAAAAAGAGAAAGTAAAGTAAATTTAGATTTCCCTATGTAAACCTTATGAAATTTTGCGTTAGAACCGTTCTAGCGTATCTACTTACACACATATGAATTTAGCTAATAAACCATTAGATTACAAAAATTATATCGACAAACAGATGGATGCACAAATAATTCAAATTTAAGGGCAAGTTGTATGGAGTTGTACTACAGATTTAATGAGAGTCACACATACGGTGCAACTGCAGCTCAAACTGTCGAGTTGTATATCTTGTAGTACGATAAATTATACCGTTTAGGGGCCGTTTAAGACCTATGCGACTAACGTTTGAATAACTAAACATGCGAAAGGGTCAACCTCATTTCAATATATAAAAGGAAAAGAAAATATATCGTCGTCCAAATTGCAAGACGTCGTTATACGCATATTTTACGAAAAAATAGATTTGGGTACTATACTCAATAAGTGCTTTCTTTACATGTACATAGGTACAAAAACTTAAAGACGTATATTACTTAGAAAAGCCGTTATTTAAATGTTCATTACCACGTATTACACTGTGTATCAGCCAAATGGAATAAATTCGATAATAAATAAATGGGTGCGTGTTCGAAGAAACGCTCGGACACGTCGATTGGTATTTTTAGTTGTGCATTTTTTTTCAACAGAAACCTTTTATACATGATGTGTCATGTAACAGTGGCCATACCAACTTTTTTATTTTAAATGCTACACCCTGTATATTATTCAATTTTTGGATTCTTCACATATTCTGTACAATTTCCTATACTTATCTTCAACTGTTTAGGAAATATTAAATGTTTTTAGTTTGTTTTTGCAAAAATAACATTAAAGAAAGAAAATTATTTGATTACAGAATTTCGCTGCAACACACTCAAAGCTAATAAGTAATCCGTTTATTTCTTGATATTGTAAAAAAAAAAACAAGAAGAACCATTCCTTTTTACCGATATGAAATAAACAAAAACTGTAAATATTTTGTTTACTTTTGTTTAAAACGCCTGGCCTCAGCAAATTGTTGTCTGCCTGTATGACAGATTAGTTGCCAGTGTTATAGTCATTTGAATTTCGTTAACTTGGCTAATTAAGGCAGATAAAAAAACAGCTGCCAATGCAATAAGTGATGATAACAAATTGGATATTTTGCTTGAGTTTGAGGAAATCAGCATACTTCTAGTCGACAAGGCAACCACAATCTTCGATGTTAGCCGTTCATCGATTATTCGAACAACGAGCTCATGGAAGACGATTTTGACAGGAGAACGTATTTTTATGAACAAATATTTTATTAATCACAGATTCATATTAAAATGGGGGGAATTATTCATTATGAAAAGAATCGACACAAACGCTTCACAAATTTCGGGACGATTTCGTGAGATTTGGTCCCGAAATATCCTTGAAATCGATAACGGACAGCAATTTTATTTTAACTTTTTGAGTTTAAACGGTGTAAAGTAGTGCTGTTATCCGGGTTTGGATAATTTTGGATCCGAATAATTTACTAACCGGATATCCGGATCTCAATATTATTCGGATCCGCTACCCGGAACCTCAGATCCGAAACTAAAATTTATTAAACACCTATGTAATACAAAGTCAATGTGTACATATACAGGGTGAGTTTTTTATCTTGAGACAACGGAATATCTCTAAAACTCTGCATCAAATCGAAAAAAGATCTTAATAAGATTTCTAGGGGCTTACTGAATGGTGCCAAACTCGATTCCCCACCTCAGCCCCCCAGAGTGGGAGGGGGACAACTTTGAAATCTTAAAGGGGAACCCTCATTTTGTATAGCAGATTCGGATTCTACGCCTTCAAGTTTGTAGTTTTTGTTTGAAACTTTTTTTCGATTCGTAACGGATTATGCTGTAATCCCGAAAAACATGATTGTGAAAGTCTAGAAAAAATACACAAAAAAGAGAAGCAAGTAACATGATTTTATGTTTTTTTTATTTCAACATATTCGCAATTGGAATGTTACTCAACGATACAAAACCGTACTTTATTCAGTATCTACTTGGCAAGCTGTGAATACTTACACATTGTCCGATCCCCATTTAGATTATTAATTATTAATCCAACACAAATTAGTTAGTGTTGAATATTTGAACAGTAATGGAGGCTATAACATTACAAGAGAGAATTGAAATGATTTACATCTATGGACAAAGTGGTAGGAATATCGATGATGCTGTTAATCTTTATTCACAACGTTTTCCCGACCAGGTGCGATCGCGCGCTTCTTTCTACCGAGTCGTTCAATAGTTCTCTAGCGAAGGAACTGCACAGCCAAGAAAACGTAATCGCCGAAAAGCAATTGCTGGAGAAAATAATGAAATCACGGTTTAGCTGCATGTTAAAATAAAAAAAAACACAAAATCATGTTTAGTTGCTTCTCTTTTTTGTGTATCTTTTCTAGACGTTCACAATATTTTTTTTTCGATTGCAGCGCAATCTGTTACAAATCGAAAAAAAGTTCCAAACCAAAATACTTGATGGCGATTTAAGATTTCAAAGTTGTCCCCCTCCCACTCTGGAGGAGTGAGATGGGGGATCGAGTTCGGCACCATTCAGTGAGCCCCCTACATTATAACAAATCTTATTAAGATCTTTCTTTTGATTTGATGCAGTGTCTTAGAGATATTCCGTTGTCTCAAGATAAAAAACTCACCCTGTATAGTACGTACACTAGTATTGAGTTGGTTGATAACTTATATCTTTTTCAGATCGGAATCCGAGAATCGGATAGAGGATCCGGATCCGAAAACCGGATTGTGGATCCGGATCTGAAAACTGGATAGTGGATCCGATCGGAACTGAATAGTAGATTCAGATAGTGGATCCGGATATCCAGGTAATTTCAGGTCTCAATTTTATCGGATATCAACAGTACTAGTGTAAAGTTTTTAACTTCACCACACCACCGCCTCCGTACCAACGGACTGGCAGAAATACAATCATAAATTTTAAAATGTCTTCGTATAAGTGTTTACGAGCTAATAACAATACAACTGTCATTAATGAATAAATCCTTATTTCATTATAGAAACTCTGTTTATCAAACAACTGGTGTAACACCATCTATGTTAGCATTTAAATATAAAATAAGAACTAAGTTAGATTTACTGAATTAAGATAATATATCAGGGAGTGCGGTAAATAGTAAGAATGTTAGTGACTACAGAAATTCGAATAAGGAAATTCTACACAGTGTATGATTGATGAAATATTAGAAGATTGAGTATACATGTGCAAAGTTATGAACGAAGATGTAATTTGGAAAAGACCGAGGTAAACACTAAAGAAGCGAACAATATTGATAACGGTAATGGTTTTCAACAGGTTGGGTTGAGTGTTTATCATAATTATGATGCGAATAAGAACGAAACTGTAAAACGTTAAGTAGTGGACTTAAGCAGTACAAAGGGTACTCAGCTTTCGCTTACTAAGACGGAAGATGAAAAACACGCCGATTGGGAGTAAACACGGATAAGTTAAGTTGCAGATTTAATAAAATTTAAAAAACCAGACCTAAAAGTAACATTAAACCTCGGTATATTTAAACTTATGGAGAAAAGTGTCGTGGTCTGTTCATTTTTATATAGGTTATTACTACCGCTGCTATTTCTGTACTTGACTCTCCATTTTATAGCTTCGCCAACGTTATTTTCACACGTATGACAACTAATAAGTAATGGATTAATTAAATGTTAATAAAACTGGAAACTATTCCGTATCGTCAGTTATACATACATGTCTATGTAGTATATTAACGGCCTGTATGGTTAATCATTTAATACTACAGTTAATATTAAAGTAACTTAGCGCGATAAAATAAAACTAAATATTATCTAATAGTAATTAAAAGAACGTTGATAATTTAAAACTTACCTATCTCCAAAGCTAACACTCTTCTTAGGTTTCTTCCACGACAAAGGGTCATGTGATAAATGTGGCTTTCTGAAAATTGCGGAGGCATGTGTATGTATGTATACACTAACGCGTATTAAAGCTATAAAGTGAATACCTGTGTTCAGATTAATACTCTCGTCACTTAAGTTACTGGGATCTCTAAAATGTTCAGACTTGAAATATTAGTCAATAAGAGCTAATTTATAGCCTACTTACCTACTTATATATGAAGGCTCATTCATATTTTGAGCAATTTAACGTGATACTAGTAAGATTCCTTTAACAGTCTATTATATATTCATATATATGTGTGTCTGTCAATGTGACATTTAATTTTAATTATCAGAATGAATCATAGTCACCTTCATATAAGTGCTTCCACAATTAATAGTACAACTAATGCAAGGAAACGCTCACTCGTGAGTTGCTCAAGACAGCCTATTTCAACAATGTGTTTTATAAAAAGCGTTACCGTTATGTTAATTCATATACATACATGTCTTTTAATAAAGAGGTAAATATACTTAAACAAATTTCTTTAATGAATCATTTTAATCCAAACATCATAGATAAATTACATAAAAATCATAAATAAAACTAGAGAAATTTCAGTTTATCTACACGAAGTCTGTGAGTTAATAACGAGAAATACTACATTTCATTACTCTATATAGGATTAGATTAGGATTGGGGTGGCCTATCGACCTGTTTCACCGCGACCTTTTCAGATCTATTGTGATCCCCACTCTATATAGGAGCTACATCTTATAAAATTGCAAATATTTTAAAACCTTATTTCTATATCTCCTTCAGGACATTACACGCCCTTAGACAAGAGACCAAGTGATCAATAATAAAGACCATATAGATCGTTTATATAAGAGAGGCTGTACACTGCCCGACTAATTTAATGTCGTCGTCTACAGTGCAGTGACTATCAAAACTACTCACTATTTGCATGGGTGCGCGTTCGGCTGACGTCGGCTGTTCCAGGTAAATGATTTATTGCGGTATACAGTTGTAAAATGCTTCGCAATTATGCAAATCAGGTAGATCCAGGATTATTTAATATCCAAAGCAAACCTTGAATATTGTGGTTTGAAGGCAGTTTGAATTGAAATATCTGTTTTACAGCTTGAGACCAAGTGACTTTTAAAACTAAAGCTCTTATTTTATGTTTAAAAATAATCAAGTGAATGTATAGATAACAAATCGAGTTGTATTAATTACTGGCTTATTTTTGTTAAATTTATTTTTAAAATAGGAAATGTGTTAGAAAACAAGAGAGTAACATCTCATCTCATAAGTGCATTACCTTTAGTTTCAATAAATATTATTATTATTATTATATTATAACTAACAGCTTCTTGCGGGTTTGCCGTGTGTCAAAACTTTCGCTCGACGTTTCGCTGTTCATACTGACAGCTTCTTCAGGATAACTGAACTGATTCTCCATGGTCCGACATTCTTCTTATATACGCCCCTGGTGCATCCAACCGTGAAGTTTCCGCTCCATTGACCGTGACGGTTCGTAGTAGGCTCTTCCACGTGTTGCTAAGGTGGTACCCTTCTTCTCTGTAACGGTTTTATTCTTCTCTTTTCTATGGCTTCCCTGATGAGTCTTTTCCGTAGTTCTTGGTGGTAGTTATTACTTTTACATTCTTGAAATCCATTTTGTGTCCGGTGTCGTGCATGTGTTCTGCCACCGCTGATTGATCGGTCCTTCTTAATCTTGCGTCCCTCTCATGTTCTTTTATTCTTATGTCGATTATGTCGAATTTATCAACGAAGCAACTATCCGCAGACGAAACAAAAGTACTTGCCTTAGGGATGAACTACGTCATTGCACCCAAAAGAGTACCAACAGAAGAAATCATCACGGAGGTAGAAGCAGCGATCAAAGGAATTCCGAACATCGAAGCAGAAGAAGTGCGACAAGAAGTAAGCAGAGCATTGAAAAAAGCAAAGCCACCGAAACGCAACCTATCCAGGGAAGAAGAGGCAGCACTTACGAATTTGAAAGCTGAAGAAGACATCGTTATCCTCAAAGCAGACAAAGGGAATGCAACAGTACTACTAAATAAAGAAGATTACCGGAAAAAGATGAATGAACTACTTGACGAGAACACCTACAAGGAAATAAGAAAAGATCCAACGGAGAAGATCACAAAAACAGTAGGCAGAGCATAAAGATTTCATCAATACCTAAAGAGATGCAGAACAGATTGCTACCAAGAGCCGCTAGACCACCCAGGCTGTATGGAATACCAAAAATACATAAAGAAGGAGTGCCATTAAGACCGATTGTTAGCAACATTGGATCACCGACCTACGATTTGTCGAAATATTTAGCTAACCTACTAAAGCCATACACCGGACAAACTGCAACGTATGTGAAGAATTCGAAACATTTCGTGGATATTCTGTCTACGCTAAAAACTGAACCTACAGATATTTTGTAAGTTTCAATTTCGCATTTATTATATCGCTATTCACCAACATACCCACGGAGGACGCACTGGCCTTACTTCCAGAACTTGGACTACAAGAAGACGTCATTGAATTAGTGAAACTGTGCTTATCCACGACATACTTTTTGTATGAAGGAAAATACTACGAGCAGAAGAACGGAACAGCAATGGGAAGCCCTTTATCACCAGTAATAGCCAACTTGTTCCAGCGATATGAAACCCAAGTGTTGGCTGCGATATGTCGACGATACTTTTGTAATATGGCAACACGGAGAAGAAAACTACAACAGTCTTGGAACACATAAACTCGCAGCACCCAGCCATAAAGTTTACCATGGAGAAAGAACAAAATGGAAATCTCCCTTTCCTGGATGTTATGTTAAGAAAACAAAAGAGAGAATGCTACAGCACGCAGTATTTAGAAAGAAGACGCACACCGATAGATATCTGCATGCAAGATCTCACCATCATCCGATGCAGAAGAAGACATTAATACAAACATTGCTATCCAGAGCCGAAACCATCAGTGACGAACATCTTACCAGTGAAAAGATACATTTGGAGAAAGCACTAAAGAAGAATGGTTACACTGACATCGACATAAGGAGAGCCACTAAGAAGACGACGACACTGGAGACAACTACAGAACCACGAAGAGGGATGGCGTGTTTACCTTACATAGCAGGAGTCACCGAAAAAGTAGGCCGAATTTTAAAGAAACGTAACGTACAAGTACGCTTCGGGACTGCAACGTCGATCCAGCAGTATCTACCGACCGCAAAAGATAAGATACCCAAGGGGCGCACAGAAGGTATCTACAAGATAACATGCCAATGCGGACAGTGCTACGTCGGACAAACAGGAAGAGCCATCGACATAAGAATAAAAGAACATGAGAGGGACGCAAGATTAAGAAGGACCGATCAATCAGCGGTGGCAGAACACATGCACGACACCGGACACAAAATGGATTTCAAGAATGTAAAAGTAATAACTACCACCAAGAACTACGAAAAAGACTCATCAGGGAACCATGAGAAAAAAAGAGAAAGAGAGAGTCTGCTTTAGGATAACGATGTCTTCTTCAGCTTTCAAATTCGAAGTGCTGCCTCTTCTTCCCTGATAGGTTGCGTTTCGGTGGCTTTGCTTTTTTCAATGCTCTGCTTACTTCTTGTCGCACTTCTTCTGCTCCGTGTTCGGAATTCCTTTGATCGCTGCTTCTACCTCCGTGATGATTTTCTTCTGTTGGTACTCTTTTGGGTGCAATGACGTAGTTCATCCCTAAGGCAAGTACTTTTGTTTCGTCTGCGGATAGTTGCTTCGTTGATAATTCGACATAATCGACTATAAGAATAAAAAGAACATGAGAGGACGCAAGATTAAGAAGGACGATCAATCAGCGGTGGCAGAACACATGCACGACACCGGACACAAAATGGATTTCAAGAATGTAAAAGTAATAACTACCACCAAGAACTACGGAAAAAGACTCATCAGGGAAGCCATAGAAATAGAGAAGAATAAAACCGTTAACAGAGAAGAAGGGTACCACCTTAGCAACACGTGGAAGAGCCTACTACGAACCGTCACGGTCAATGGAGCGGAAACTTCACGGTTGGATGCACCAGGGGCGTATATAAGAAGAATGTCGGACCATGGAGAATCAGTTCAGTTATCCTGAAGAAGCTGTCAGTATGAACAGCGAAACGTCGAGCGAAAGTTTTGACACACGGCGAAACCCGCAAGAAGCTGTTAGTTATAGTTACACCGGCCGTGAAAGCCTACGCAGTGTTATTATTATTATTATTATTACCCACAGATAAGAAACACCGTAAAATTCCTGTTCGTAAGAAAATCACACATGTCCTGCAGATCATTCATTTTGTTAAATAATGCGATTGACAGGGCAATTGTATTAAGTGGAAATTTTAATAAACTACATAAATTATTATCACATTACTAAGTATAAAGCTTATCTTTGAAATTTATCATTTATTCATTATAAAATCTATGTATTTTTTATATTATATAAATATATAAAAAAATACATAAATCTGCAAAACAAAAATTTAAAACAAATATGAACAAAATGTTTTTAAAAATTTATTGCTCAATTAAACACTATCATCATGAGCTCATTATTCAAAAACACTAGGTGTCATTGGATTACATAAAGGATTAATGGTAATTATAGTAAACGGCCGAGTTTTGTAGTTGTTTGTAAATTGCAAATGCATATTTAGGCAATACTCATAAAAGTAATGAATTAATAAGTTGGGTATTAAAATTTCAAAAAAGAAAAAACGTTATTTCCAATAATGTGATAATTCATGTACTTTATTAAAATTGTTGTTTATTACAATTAAGGTGTATATCCCTTCATTTAACAAAATCGCTTTAAAAGGATTATTGTAGGACACTATGCATAAATAATTACAAGTGCAATTCAAAAAATATGGAAGAGTGGGAATATTCTGTGATATAAAAGTGGGCAAATACTAGTTGCAATATTATTTTTATTTATTAGATTTTATATTGTTTATATTTGGAATTAGCCATTTTTATATAATAAATAATATTACCAGGCCATAGTTTTTTATTTTCTTATGGAATAGCAAGTTACAGCGTTACTACACGTAGTGGGTCCTGCAATAGTAAATGCTAATTATTACATATTATTGAAATATCCATTTAAAAAAATAGTAATTAACAAACGCTTACGCTAATATTTGTTGAAGCTATAGTGTTATGAATCCCAAAGTTTATTTATTTCTATGTGAGTTTAAGTTTTAGGATTCAATTGAGACCAAATTATGAAAGATATATTTCATTTTAAAGCACATTCAAACTGCAGTATACAACGTTTACTTGTGATATTTAAATAATCCAATTTTTCTACCTGATTTGCATAATTTGCGAGGGGTTTTTACAACTGTATACCCTATTAATCATTTACCTGAACGCAAGCCCAACCGCCCACTGTCCCAAATGGCGAGTAGTTTCGATAGTCAGTGCGCTGTAGACGACGACATTAAATAAGTCGGGCAGTGTACAGACTTACGTGTAATTATTGCCCAATGAATTGTGTACGCAGAACCTTTAAGAACTTTGGAACCCGTATAAAAGAACATCTGAGGTGTTCCAGGCCGGGAATGACGGGGGAGTGCTTGTTTGAAAAATATCTTAAAGACAGTAAGTATACTTTCGATATACAAAATAGCTTTCAAATCTTGCATACCGGTAAAGCTGGAATCTTTGTGAACAATTTAGAAGCTCTTGTAGGCAAATTGAGGAAAAAGAATTTTCTCTCAATGAACAGATTAATTTTGATTCGAATCCAACTTTCAAAACTTTACTAGACAGTTGACAGGTAGTCGGTTCACATATATAGTTTTTACAGTTTTCTTTTCTTTGCTATTCTTTTACTTATTTAACTCTGCCTTTTATATGTAGGTGGCATAGCTGGGTTTTCCGGGAAACTTCCCCCCTAGTATAACTTTTACTTTAAATAAATTATCGTGCTGCGTCCGTCGATTAAAAATAAAATACATTGTCTTCTCTATTTAATTTATTTTAAAGTGTAGTTTGTCGTTATTATGTGTGTTAATACGTCTTATACAATTTTATTTAATTTTACAATTCAATTTTTATTATTTTACGATATGACAAAATTTTAAACTGTTTTATAATTGTAAGTATAAAAACTTATCTCTGATTTTCGTTTAATCTTCTATTTAATTTATTTATTTAATTTGTACAATAATTTTCACAACTTTAACCACTTTATAACTTCAATCTAAATTGTTACACTGTTAATTTCTTGCTGAATTTTCAGCTGACCTGAAGATGTCCCTTAGCGGATGAAACCGGTAGTCATCATTCAAGAATTTGTGAGAAATTGGACCATTTACTTTCATTTCCCTACTACAATTTACTCACAGAGAGTCAAAAAACCATGGATTATATACTTACATGTTAAGTTATTAACAAGTAAGTATATGAACATAACTATCTTTCTATTAAGGTTTGCTAAAACCAAATGTTCCACAATCTAAATATTTTTTTTGAAATATGATATATTATGCTGTTGTTGTATACAGGCTGATCCAAGTTAAGTGGTCACTATTGCTATCTCCGTGAATATTGATGCTACGATGTTAGTTAAATTGACAAACTAGTAGTATTTTTTATGTTGGTTAACGTACATTCAATAGAAAAACAATTGACTTACGCGTTTGCTAAATAAGTCAAAGTAATGTTTTTTTTTAATAGATCGCAATATCAATTTTTGTTAATTTGGCATCATCAGTAAATATATTGGAAAATATTATATTTTTCCAGGTAACACGTGAGAATGAATATGTTTAGATTGTATTTTATTCTACTCATAAAATCATTCCGCAGCTACTAACGACAAATACGAAAAGGTATCATTTTTTGTTGGAAATTCTGTGTACACAATAGGCCAAAGAGATAGAAATGCGAAAGTTCAATTCAAGAGAAATGATGTATGTACGTTGAAGAGCTGGAGATAAAATTGCACGAAATCACGAACCTTCGAGGCTTCAGTGAACAATTTTCTACGTGTATTTTATACGAAATAAGAAATAAAGTAGTATCTATATAGATATACAATATGTGAAGTATAACAAACAGTGAACAAAGGGTTTTTTTAATATGAAAACTAGTAAATAATAATAAGATTTTATTTTCAGTACATGTTCGTATAACACAAGAGATGATTAGAAAAAAGTCGGTAAAAGAAATTAAGGAAATATAATTAAGTACAAAAAAAACAGGAAATAACAAATTCATCACATGAATAGCAATTTAGAATTAGCAAATAAAACTAGCATTGTGAGTGAGGAGAGTATGCAATTTCATTTGCACCCGTGATGTGGAACCTTATTTTTTGACAACGATGATAAGGCAATTACGCCGGTCGATGTACAATAGCATGTGTAAACGTTGGCAAATTATTTCTTGCCTGAACTTCACTACCCCATACGAAGGATTTCGCAGGTTTCATCAAAGTGGCACTTTCTATGAACATTCTTCAACATTTCCTGGAAGAATAATCTCTCGTTTTGGACATGTCAGTTGGCTCTTGTTCACTAGACATTACAATTCCAGGTTTTTTTAAGGGTTTATTTAAAATTTCGAGTTTACATTAACATGTTCAAATTCCATACCTTATGCAATATATGGGCAATAATAAATAAAAATTTCGTTCATAATTGCCTGAGTAGGGGAGAGTAGGGCAGAACCGTGTGGTCGGGTCAAACCGGGTACCCAATTACTTCAGAAACTAGACACTAGCACGGGCTCGACGGTTAAACTACAAACTTAGTTCATTTGTCACAAATGTTTTAGGGCAGTGAATCTTTGTTGTTTTTAACACTTTTCTTCATAGTGTTCGGCGAGGAGTGCAGTTGACTTTCGGTCACGCCCAGTTTCCATCCAAGATCAGGTAATTACTATGTTCAATACAACATTTATTTAGATTTATTTCTCTAATAAGTGATTGCATATACATTTTATATCATATTTGCAAGTAACTACTACTTGGGATCAAACCGGATACGAAGATAACCACGTTCGGTCTCTTATAACTTGTTTATTGTTTGTTATTGCCTTAAGAAATGGATTTCAATTTCAAATTTAAAATTGTATTATATCACATTTGATGATATGTTAAATCTTTCTATAGTTTTCGTTAAACCTGTTAATGTTTAACAAATACAGATGTCACGTTCATGGCACCTTTGCGCACCTACCGTCAACAACAGGTGCGCCAGTGGCTTGCTATGCATCCAGGCAAGCCTGTTACAATCTACCAAGTTGTTAAACTTTATGGTAGTGCCTTTTTAAAAGCAGCATTTATGTAGGCCGCTGTCAATGGTTTTGGACAAACCGGAATATACCCACTTGACCGAAACATTTTTCCAGAGGACCTGTTAGTGCCATCACTGACTATCGATAGGTGTGCCCCTACAATTAAACCTAACACAGATATTGAAGGCACGTCTGGAAAACCAGAGGATCTCTCTATTGAACAGGAACCTGCCACACAGACCTTGCCTCCACAAACCGGCCGAAGAGAAAGTTACCGTTCAGAAGTCATCTTCACAAGTAGCTGTAGAGGAACTCAAGACTCTTTCTCGCCACATTTTTAATGCAACAACTTCCTTCGCTATAGGCCTATCGTCAAAGAGCCTGATGCCTCCGTTGCACAGTGCCAGCCAAAATGAAAAGGATAATAAAAGAAAAGGAAAAACTGTAATTTTGACGTTTTCCCTTGACGTTCCAGCTTGAGTCTGTCGTTAGGAACACAAAAGATCAAACCCCTAAAAAACAGATGAAAACTAGAAAAAGAAAACTGCTTGAAGATGGGACGCCAGTGAAAGCAAAACCTATGAAAAATCAGAAATTTGAAAAAAAGTAAATGTGAAGAAGACTCTAACGAAGATGATTGGAATGCTAAATGCATTTTTTACAATGAACTATATACAAATTCCAAAAGTGGAGAGGTTGGATTCAGTGCATTGAATGCCAAGGATGGGCCCGTGAAGATTACTGTGGAGCAGAGGAAGAAGGCGATTTTTTTCACCTGCGATCTGCCGGCCTCTGTTTTCTAATCTTAAAATTTTTAAAAAATAGTACTTTTAAATAACATTTACTGTTTCATATAAACTCAAATGAAGAAAAAGCAAAACAAAAACAATTGAATTAACTGAACTTTATTTGAATAATTTTACTATTGCTTTCTCATGATCATATGCAGTGTTTGAAGTAGAATAGCAACATTAAACATTGTTTTTTCAGCAAAGTTGGATGGTTTTCATTTTTGCATTAGATTAAAATGTGTACCCGGTTCTGTCCTACCGGTATGGCAAAACCGGGTGATTTGACTTTTCTTACTTAAAAGTTTTCTAAAAAAAAATTGATTTGTTATGCCATTTCAAGATTCATATAAGCATGCATGTATAGTTCAAAGTTTTGTATACGAATTTGTATCTCTTTCATACACAAACTGTTGCTTCCAGAAGCCACTTAACCTTAACTACCCGGTTATGCCCCATTCTCCCCTACTTGTTATTTGAAAAACATGCGTTTCCCGGTAATCACCCTGTATTAACGTCATCATGTTGAAATTCGAACTGAGCGTAAACTAATATATTTTTTAAACCATAGCATTAATATCAGAAAATTTAGGCTAAGTAATTGAAACGAGTTGGTATTTCTAACGCGACTTTCATGCATAATTTACTGTAACATCAGTTTGTAGTTTATTTGTCCGTGCTTTTTCGTGTAACAAAATATTGGATTTCCAGTCCTATTCAAATAGACACGCCAAGCGAAATGTGTCGTCCCACACGTTAACTTGTCAGAATTGGATTAAACTTTACCAATTATTCAGTCATTTAGTAGTGTTTAGGTTGCAATTTGCCAGTTCAATCACAAATAAGTTAGACACGATGAAAACATATCTAAACTACGTGTTGAACTACTGCTACTATTGCGGCTTTATCCTTGACTGATCGCAATGGTACTCGCTGATTTTGAATTTGTTCCAGATAAACAGCGAAACTTGTTTTATAATCAAACACTATGAGCATAATAAATAACGCGAAGCGATTTTATTCGTAAAGCACTTTTGAAAGGATTAACTTGTTAACTTGATGTATTCTAAATTAAAATATTTATTTGAAAACTTGACTGCCATTGGCAACTTTTATTTGCAATAACATGTAAATCTAAAGAGGTAACTCTAAAAGTCAATTAAATAACTTATAAAACTTGGAAATTTAAATATCATAAAAATTGTGATCAAGTATATGTTGGGCAAACTAAAAGATCAGTCAAAATTTGTTGCGAATAATACGTGTCTCATTTAAAATTTGGAGGGTGCAATAAATCTAGGGTAACCCTACATATTCTTGAAGAGTATAACAATGTACACAATGTAAAATTAGTTAAGATTGTGAACAGTCATGTACAATTGAATTTTTATGAAAGTATTTGTATAAAAGCGCTTTTAACAAGCTCAGATTTATTTTATACATTATGTCAGTATAACTTAATTGTAACAATTTAGAATTCACACACAACACATATGAATCGTTTACTCTATAATTTTACGTAATTTGATATTTTACAAATGTCGGCTTCTAAAAATTGCAATATTTATATACCACATATAACTACATATAACCGTGAAAGCCTACGCAGTATATACCACATACTTTCAAATTCCCATATTTTTTTCTCTTTCGGATATAATCTGTTATTCCAAAGAATAGTTAAATACAAAGTAAAAAAGCATTGTAACACTACAAATATTTTTCACGCCTGGAATATGAAATGTGCCTGTAATTTTGCAAGTAGCTGAAAAGATTTACATCATTTATTTAAATATGAAGTGCTGTAATATTATTAATATAATGTATGGAATTGGCGGTTGCCTCTTAGTGAAACATTGTAAATAATTTTAAAATAAAACACCTAGGTTAAATTTCACTAAAAACTGTTCTAGTGAAACTTAACTATGTGTTTTATTTTTAAATTATTATTAATGCTTTTTATTAAAATTCCAGTTTTCTTGTGTGTAATTAGGTACTATAGTGTTTCATAACGTTCTCAACGCCACACGAAATTTATCCTTAGCAACAGGTTCAAAGTTTACAGAAAGATCTTCTGGTTGCATCAGAAGAGTGTAGTACGTTGCATATAATTTTTTGATGTTCATATTGTCAACTTGTTCTTGAACGTTTTCCACAGGCGGCAAACGTCATCTTCAAATACAACGTTCTTATATTCAGATGATTCTGAATATTCTTAAATTTTTTGATTTAACTATTGACCATAGTGTAGAGACACTAAGTTTTAATATTTTCAGACGACCTACACATACAGCTATTACAAGTAATCACTTATCTAATCACCCTACACAACACAAATGTGTTTCATTTAACTGCTATCTCCAATAGATTTATAAACACACCTTCACCGCATTCAGCTTTCCAAAAACAATTATTTATATTTTTAAACATATTGTCTACTTAAATATTTTCATCTACAATAATTGATGAACGACTGTTTAAGATACGTAAAAACCTAAACGACAGCAAGTTTAACTACACACTACTAAAGAGCTAGCTAATATTGAAAGAAATTACCTATCACTCTCTTAGATAGATTCTATATCAAACGGCTCATGTTAGATGTAGGTTCCACATCTCTTTTACAACTACACTACAACAGCAAAATAGACATCATGAAAAGAAGGGGAGTCTATCGTCTTACATGCAACACCTGCAACTGTAACTAGATAGGCCGCACATACCGAAATTTCGAAACCCGATTGCAAGAACATACCAGATGTTTACATTCTCAGTCTTCCGGTTTTTCGAAATTCGCGTACCATATTATTGACAACAGACATGATTTTAACCCAAACACCGATTTTAAAATCCTCCACTTTGCCAAAAATTGATCAATTCCCAAATTACCTTTGAATCCAATCCCTTGTTTTCGTATTTACTTTAATTTCAGACATGTCTGTCATATTCTACCTTAAAAATTCCCCTCCAGTCTTAATAACTGGTTTTATTTAATATTTTAATAAATTAACTTGTAAGCTTTCATGTGTTATGTTTGTTGTCCCATATAGAAATTTATTTTATTTATACTAAAATTTTAATATATTGTCTTCGTCCGTAATTTGTGTAATTGCATAACAACACAATGTTGTGAAAAAGTTTTAAAAAATTATAACGAAGTAATTGCAAAAGACTTATTAAAATAGTCGAAACGTTTTATAAGATTTAAGAAGTTTTTTTATTGTCACCCAGCCAATATTTCACTAAACCTATTTAAAAGAAAAGTAAATTAAAATTACTTCCTTAAATTACGTATACTTTTTCTTTGTATTAATAGATATATACTATTTTATTCATTGCAGCAACTTCTTTTATAAAAACTAAGGATTCTCAACATTTGAGCAACATGTTCAGATCTGCAATCACCGGAATTTTACTTAACACCAAGAGTGTCATATTTTAACGGGAAATTTTTTAATTGAAGTGCCGCTTTCGAAGCGCTGCTTCATATATTCTAACACTAAAGGCTTCAATTATGATATTTAAGAACTTTAATTTTTATTAGCGATGCTAGTTTTTTTGATGGGAACACATTCTATTGTTAACAAAAACGTCACAAAACACCTCGTAAAAGAAGTTATTGAAATAAACATCAAAGCATTCAATTAATTATCACATTCGAACAAATAACCTGTTACTAAAAAATATAGTAGGTTAATTGAATATAATGGACTGCTTTCTACCAAATTAATGGAAGGAACTGCAGATGACCATTTGCATTAGCAATCTTGCTTTCTTGGCGAAATAGGGTTTATAGTTTTAAATAAAATTCTTGAGTTTAGTGGCCATATGTTTAATTCTTCTTATTCAAATTTACTTTGTCTCCTAACGTTTCGAACGGAAATCGGTTTTTTTCAAATGTGTAAGTAGTTATTTTACAATTAATTTACTTTTCCATAACCTTCTTATCACATAATTTTATACAATTAAAATTATTTTAATTGAGTCACAGATTACACTATTTTAAAAACAACAATTATTGACAACATAACATATTAAAATTGTTTGTTGTTTGTATTTGCTGTTCGGCTCAGCCGATATGCGTTTTCGGCCGAGTACTCGCAAGTGTCAACACCTGTGTGCTTTCAAAAGAAATAGAATCGTCGGTTGATCGACTTGGCTTTGACTCAACTTTTTCGGCCGAGTACCATAATCGCACGAGTAACACTATTGAAAAGAGTACTAAATCGCAAGTGTAAACAGAAAAGTACTAGCACTATTTGCATGCGATTACGTAGCACCAGTTGACTAGCAAATGTAAACTTGGCCAAAGGGTATTGTGCCACGCTCCATCCCCCTTTCCAACGGTCGCTTTTAGCTGCGCTTGGCTTCGGCATTCACCATCGGGTGGGCAGTTGGCTTCAAAAGTTGTCCCTTCTGTCGTCACGGAAGGTGTAGTTGACGGTAGAGTTCACGAGGGAACGCACACTAGTACAAATTAAACACTCCCCTCCTTACCAATACCAAGGGAATAGCTAAAAATGACAAATTTCTGCATTTCGTTGCGTGGGTTTAGTTCACATTATGTTATTTATGTGTAAATTTTGTGTCTTAATATGAAATTCCATCTTCATATAGGTTGAATATTGTCACTATTACGAGTTGTATATATGAGGTATGCTCTGCATTTTTTACGTACTGGTAAACAATATGGCCTGTAAGCACTTCATTGAGAGGAGTTTCTACAAGGAAGACATAGAAAACATGCGTGCTCTAGTGAAAACAAGTGAGGGAACAGTTCCAATGAGAAAGGATGTATGTCTTTTTCTCGGGCTACATTATTTATTATATACAATTGCGTCGAATGGCGGAACATTATCACATAAGTGTCAATGGCTAGTTTTACAATGATTACAATTACAACAAAACGGAGTTTACAGAATAAAATGTGATGCTACTTATATAGGGGGAACTGGTAGGAAACTAGATACGAGGATAAAAGAACATAGAAAACAAAACAATCCAAATTTTCACTAACATTTATTAGAAAGTGGACATAAAAACATTGGTGATGGTAACATTACTTTACTTTTAATACATAATTTTAAAATTTCACCTATTATTGTAATTTAGAATACTTTATATTATGAGTTATAGTTTAATCACTTATTTTATAATAAACATTTTAACTCAATTCAATCCTTAATTATTTATCATTAAATTTAATTTTTATCGCATTTCCAGTGATCTGAAGATGGGCGTTACAAGCCGAAACTAGTAATCATATATTAATACATTCTGTAAACGAAAGAACGAGTTTTTTACTTTTTTTTTCTCAATACATAATATACTTATATAAAATCAATGGCCACGGAGTAAGGGAAAACTGTGGCAAACACCTTACTCTGGTGCACTAACTTTAACGCTAATACGCAGTCTAATAACTGATTGCTGGATTCCTTACTTATAAAGTTTTATTCCTCGGCACTTAACAAATGGCCAGACTCTTACACAATAGTAGACTCACATTATCCCACTACGCGTTTATTTTTTTACCAATATCTGGTATTCTTCTCCGGCAGCAATAAATTGCCCAGGTATTCAGCTATAACGGGGATAAATTAGCCCACTACGCTATTCACTTTTAATAATATGTAACTGTGTTGTGGCCGATGCTTAAATGGCGCACCTAGCAACCGCCGCGCTCTAGACGAACGGCACGTCCGCTCTATTTTCAACGCTAGCTGCCAACTTTCCGTTCGCTTGCGTACCTACGATCTCCTCAACTGTTCGCCAATCAGGAATGTTGCACTGTCCTCGTTATCGCGGCCAACTTATTTATTTGTCCATTCCTTCCTTAACGCCGCTTACGTCACTGCACACACACACGATTAAACAGAACTAACAATACGTTACACATTCCTACATGTTTGATATGTTTATATAAATATGATGAAATCCATTATTTTTTTTATTAAGAAAGTAAATAATAAATCAAATTTAAAATAAAATGCATTCTAGGCGTCGCCAGAGTCGCTTAAATAGGGAAGAAGCTGCTTATTTTATAGACTAATAAAATTATTAAAAAGAAAAGGAAAAGAACGCGAAAGAACTCAAAAAACTGATGTGTTAGCATTTTTGATAGAATGCCTTGAGTTTAGAAAATATGAACAAAGCGTATTGAGATTTCTTGTTTTAAAATAACTTTGCTATAAGTTTCCGTAACTCGATTTACAATACAATATTTCAGCTCTAAATAACCAAATCAACCTTACTTTTTTAAATATGCACCTGTAGATCTTCTTTTATCTTTCTACTATATTTCTCTACACTAAACACGGTGGCAATAAGATTTTTTTATTTTATTTTTTTACATTACTACACACTTACTAGTATCTAAAACAAGCAACTTTTTCTCCATGTAAGCAGCTGTCCATATCCTATACTTTCTCATATAGCGATAGTCCTTATCAAAGCCAGCCTCTATATCTAAAACGAGTCATTAGCAAGGTTCACTAAGATATTTTATTCAGAATTATGTATCTTTATCTTAAATTTGGCCACCTGGTTACGAGACCCTGTATATACCTTTACTAAAGTTTAAATTACAACGGTAAGTTTTCATTTACCTTCATTACGAATCCTTTAAAGTTAATCACGACCAAGTATTTTTAAATATATGCATATTAAGGAAAAAGATATTTCGATTATTTTTCTTAACTGGTGAAAATGCGTTTATCAAAATTTTCAGTGTTTACTGTAATCTGCTTTGATTATGGATATTCTGTTTTATGAAGTTTGCTAAATTGAGTGCAATAAAAATTGTTTTACGTACTTTTTACATTTTAATTAGTTGGTACATTTTAGATTTATGACAATTCAATTTTGTATTCTTTGTAGTATTCTGTAACGTTGCATAAATATTTCAGATAATACTTTCAGTACTTCTAAATATATGCCACGTAGATAATCGTACTTACTACAATGTAGCCATTGGAAATTCTTCTGATCTCTTATTCCTTCAGATGATATGATTAACATTGTCCTTACTGCTTATAATCTCTCCATTGTTCTAGATTTTATTTTGTTGAGCGCAACAGGCTTTTGTGCTTTATTATTTCAAACGAATTGTCGGTAGCAGGAAGTGGAGAAATAGCTATCCTTTTCTTATCTACATTTTCGTTGTAAATTATTGCAACTTTTATTCAGGCAAATGATTTCAATAGTAGAAGTACTAAACCTACTTGTATACACATTATATTTAATATCTACGTGTAAATATTTTACAGGTTAAATTCATAGTGGCCTATTACTGTCTTTGTTATTAGTAACTTATTGAACAGGTTACGTCAGCAAAGATCTTAGGTTAATTTTGAAGGCTACCCTCTATTCTGTGTCCATTGATAATACTGATAATAATAAATGTCTTTATTTCCCCATGTATAATCCGAAATACAGAAAGGTGCAAAGTATAACATGAAATTATAAAAATAAAGTGAAATACATAATAATTAGGGGAAAACGGCGGAGTTCAGGTTATGACATGTTGTGATCCTGCTCTTTCATCAACCATTAAAAATTAAGTTAATAAATATAACAATATAAATATAGACAGCGTGAGTGTGGAAGTTACAAATTGCAAGTCTCGTTGGATATTTGCCGCGTCACTGCTGCATAAATAAGTGTAAAAAGAAATTCTTTTTAAAAGTTTGAATATGTATGTGTTTCTTTATATTATTCGGAACGGAATTATACATGTTAGAGATACGATAGGTAAATCCCTTCTTAAACATTTCCAATTTATGCACGGAAAAAAGGAATTGTTAAATCAATAAAATATTCATTGACACAAACAGGTGGTTTGTTTATATATGGGCAACAAATATTTATTTATTTATTTGATTCAATGTTTACAGTATTTGTTTTAACAAAGGTAAACTGGATTAGGTTAAATATTCCAGAAAATTGGATTAAATGTGCCGACATATTTGAATCAATTACTTATCTATTTATTTCAATTTAAACGCGTGTTTGGTTGTATTAGTTATATTCGTTTAGCTATGCCAAGTATTTTGTAGACTCAATTGATTGCACTGACTTCAGTTGACTAACCATACTTTGTTAAAACAAGTTGTTTTCATTTCAATTGTATATTATTACGTTATTGATTTAATAAATCAATTATTTATCGTATGAACATGTAATGATTTCTTGAAACTGGATTTTAGTAATCGTTACTCTAAGCCTCTGCCAGTTGCTCTCCGCATTGGAATTGTGGGATTCCGCACATTGCTAGTCGCAGCTCTGATGATCACAATTCCTATAAGATATTTACCTGGTAAACATATAAATGTTTTATGAACGTGTTTGCCCGATATTCAAGTTGTTCTAAATATACGTTGTTACTATAGTGAAACTGGAGAACTGCCATCTTCACGGCAATGTCTGCACTCATATAATATATTCAATGTCGTTGCTACTATATGGGTAAAAAAACTTTGCGATAATGTTTACATCAAGGCAAGTAATTGGGTAAGTTTAGGACAGAGGTAGCTCTAACATTTTTGGTTAGACTAATATATACGAAATTGCAGAATGCAACAGTCTCCTATTTATGATGTTAAGTCACCTCGCATCAATAAGTTTATGAGAAATATATTCTCTACGTCTAATGCCGAAAATACCCTTACGTTTGTAAGCATAAGTATTGAACTTTTTTGTATACGATATGCATCATCGGCAGAAAAAGGTGAGTCATTTAGGGAACCACAACAGATGAAATGGGAAAGAATAAGCGCAAAGCAATCTATCAGTTTTACAATTAGAAAACATTCTGCTGGTGTAGACAGTTCTCAGCGCAGCGTAAGATCTCCGCAAATACATACGTGCCAACGTGCTCCCGAAAATTCAACTGATCATCAAGTACAACTCCCAGGCTCCCGTCGTTATATTCTAGATTAATGCGAATGTCATCTACCGTAATATTAATCTGTCACTAAACAAGATATCTGAATTAAATCTTTTTGGGCAAAATAAAATTAATTTCGATTTAGCGGGACTTAAACAAAGTGAATGTGCTTTCGAAATGTAAACCAATTGCTTTATATCCTGATTTAATTTTAGACAAGTGTCTCATTGTATTTGAGTAAGAGGAATAATAAAGTTGGGTGCCATCCGCATGAATGACATTTACTAAATTTTAAAAAGGTAATAAAAGTGGAAGTATATGAGGATGTCTGCCCATAAATAACTACGCATTGCCATCTATTGCACAAGTGATTGTACAAAATATTAAATGCGTTTGAACTTCACGTATCGCAGAATAGACAACATCAACGTATGATTGAGCGTATCGAACGCCCTGAAGTAATTAAAGAGACACATTAGCGTCAGCTTGCCCTTATCCAAACCCCTGACGACGTCATCAACTATCTTGGAAAAAGCGGTACACAGCTTGTTTGTCAGACTGTACGTTAGGAAGGATGTTATTATGATTAACATAATATTTTAACTGCAATTCAATTACATTTTCAGCGACCTTTGACAGAATTATGCTAATAGGTCGTAAATCACTATATCCTTGGAGTCTTTGACTATTTTCAGGTAAGTGCTTTTTGCGTAGTTATTTAATATTTTTATGGCTAAAATTACTGTTTCAGGGAATTTGAAGGCTTGCAGTGTATACTATTTTGTACAATTTCAGTGAGACTAACCCTCGCTTTCAACCTTTGCTCTTTTCTGAAAGAAATTAGCTTTTATCTTAATGAATTTTCATCGTCTACAAAGAACTAACTACCTTATACAGAAACAAACACCTGACTGCCGAAATTTTCAAAGTATGCAAACCCGGTTCTGACATAAAGCATAAATTGTAGTATGAAGCGGAAACGATGTTTGCGATTGGAAACATAATAAAAAATAATGTAGTACTGTCCTGCAATGTACGATACGTCAATATGTGCGGACCATCCAACACTCTTTTGCCATGACTACATCGCAATTTCTTTGATTTATTCAGTTTGTTTCTCAGTTTCGTGCTAAAATTAACAGCCATTTTGTATCAAATATGATACAAAATGATGATGTATCAAATATGATATTCAAGTGATGAAATAAATCAAGTTTTTACAAAGTACTGTGTCCCTTTAAAGCTCATAATGTGGGCTACAAAATTCTACAAGCGTTCTTTTAAGTATTGGTTTATTGAAAAGTAACGATTTTTTTAAAAAATATGGTTTTTTTTCTGGATTTCTTGTCCATACTTCAATTTTTATTAAGGAGGTTATATAATTTGTAATTATAATGTAATTAACTATATAATTTGAATTTAATGGAAAATCATAAGGATTACCCCCAGAGAAAAGGAACATTTTCTCAAAGAGAAAGTCGATTTGTTTCAAAACTGAGCATATTAAATAACGTTATTTGAACACATTGAATGAGGGATTAAAAATAAAAAATAGAAACTCGATAAGAAATTTAAGATTTATGTATTGCAATTTTTGGATTTCTTTTATTTCGGGATTTAAAATCCCTCATTCAGTGTATTCTTTAGACGATTCTAAATCCACTCAAAAAAGAATAACTAGCGCAATTGAACACGAACGGAAAAAATGTACCCCTAGAAGTTAAAAACATGATTTTACAGGAGAAGCAAAAATGCAAAGAGGCCCACAATTGGTAGTTTTCCTCAGCGTGGTCAGCAGTGGTCATTGTTACTAACTCTGTCTTAATGTAATTATTCCGTTAAGTATATCAATTTTATACAAAACACTTAGCCACTGACACTGGGTACACAACCAGAGTAGTTGTTCAGCTGATCGGCTGAACAATTGTTTCAGCAGTTGACCGTGCTCCCTATTTTCCGCGGCGCTAATGAAGCTTTTTGGCAATCAGCTGTTAGATTTAGAATATTCTTAGTATACACAATTTGAATATAAAATCTCTGAATCCTCGCGTATTGTGTTGTATTGCGTTGTATTGTGTTGTGTGTGTATTGTTTTTCATTGTTTTCTGTTTTTATTTATTTTAAACATTCCTCTTGTGTCTACAAACTTTTTAGAAAAAGGAGAGGTTTATATTCCAATAAAAACAGAGTGAAAAGACATTAAGGAAGAAAATCTGAGGAAGTGGCTTGAATATTTTTGCTCCAACTTCAACATCAGATTTTATTTTTTCTTCCTAGTCCTTAAATATACAAAATAATTTAGAGGAGTAAAATTGTTTCGTATCAGATTGCAAGTTCGACCTTGTTTATATCAGCAAACTGAGGCTTACGCTTACTTCAATTGCGCTCAGCAAAAATTTCCGCGGAAAAATTAATTTATCGGAGACGAAGAGAACTGGGATATTGCATCAACTATAGAAATTTATTGTCCTGCGTGTATCTCATTAGACGGATCATGGCAGAAAAGAAGTCACACAAGCCAGAACGGGATTGTCAGTGCTGCTAACGTAGATAGCGAAAAAACGCTAGATCCTTCCCAAGAAAACTAACGCCCGTATTCATAAACACTGGCCGTGGCAAATCTCTAACATTTTACTAATGCTGTTGGTATCCGATAAAATTGAGATCTGGAACCAAAATTATCCGGTACCCCGATCCTAGAATCGGGATCCACTATCTGAGTCTACTATCTGGTTCTCGGATCCGAACCCACTATCTGGTACTCAGTTTCGGATCCACTATGCGGCTTTCGGATCCGAATCCACTATCTGGTTCTCCAATTCGAATCTGAAAGAGATAACTTATCAACCAACTCAATATTAGTGTTTGTACTACATATGTACACATTCACTCTGCGTTACATAAATGTTCAACAAATCTTAGTGATTATTGCACCAGATACGAAATCCCAAATCTGCAATTTTAATTTGCTTTTGAGGAAATCTACATGTGAAGTGTCATATATCACTGTTGTCCCTCGAACTGTCTCGATAATTTTTTCCTCCATCGTGGAAAAAGGAAGGTCAGACCTTATTTGCTACGTGAAATCTGCGGTACGAGCACAAACCGTCGCAGGCTCACGGTGTGCAGAAAATGAGTCACTTTACCCTGCGCATGAATCTTCGCTGATGCGATTCCTAAGTGTAACCTTTATAATCAATACTTGCAATATCTAAACAGTGTATTTTTTGAAACCTTAAAATCAGGATTAAGAATATGCTTGTAGTGTGTAAAGATTATAATTTAGGTTTTTGACGCCCATCATATCCCTATCACATACCATTGCGGTTGGTAAGGCAAGCGGTGTCGCTGGTGCAGGTGTATATACGCACTTACATGAGTTTTATTGGAAAATCAGGGTAAATATAGACTAATCGTATACGCACAGCAGCATAATATCTATCCTACTTAATAGTTAACTGTTTAAATCTATTGCAATTTGTTTTTGAGAGTTAATTTTTAGTTCTTATTGATTTTTTGATAAAGTTTAGAGTTTTCATTTTCACTGTTTTTACTGCATTATAGTGTGTTCTGTCAGTTTGTGGATTAATGATTTTGAAAATAATTTCTCTTTACTTAAAGATGGTTTGGTAAATTGTAAAATTTGCGATGTAAACGCTCAATGTCTCAAAAAATCGCATTTGACCCAATATACTGCTACTAAAAAACATGCTGATAATATGAAGCAATCTATAAAAGGCAACTTTTGCAAGGATCTATGCAACGCTTTTGCTGCTGTAAATATTCCGCTTCATAAAATTCAAAATCCTGTTTTAAAAAATATACCAGTAGGCAAGTTCCCGATGAATCTTTTTGCATCCAACAATATGCTACAAGCCCTATCTAATTCAATGTCATGTATCCGAAATAGTTAACGCAGCAATTGTAGCTTCTATTGTTACTAAAAGCTTAAATAAAATTGTGCAAAACAATTACGATAAAATTCTGTTATTTATCACTGATGCTGCACCATACATAATAAAAGCAAGTCGGTTATTAAAAGAACGATACCCGAATATGCTACATATTACTTATATTGCTCCCTACATCGCGTATTTGAATTTATCAGAAACATTTTTTCTGATATAGACACCCTTATTAATACAGTGACAAAGATATTTTTAAAAGCGCCACACAGAACAACAGCCCTGTATAAAGAACTACATCCACGCCTTCCCTTACCACCTAAGCCAGTCATTACGCGATGGGCTACGTGGCTAGAAGCAAGTTTATTTCATAGGAAGATATAAAAAACGTTATTATCAATTTAAAATATAACGCTCGCAGTATTAGAGACTGTTCTTCAAAAATCTACTTTAGAACAGCAATTAAGTTATATTCAAGGTGATTTTAATCATTTACCGGACATAATTACTTATTTATCACTAGAAGAAGGTATTGGTAAGCTGGAATCTACTCTCTCTAGTTTACAAGGTATTTCCGATAAGTTTGGTTGTCAATTAAAACCGAAAATTGAAAATATATTCTACAAAAATCTTGATCTTAATATATTAAAGCAAATTATTAATAACAATTTAGAAAAAGGATGTAAATACGAACAATTAATTCCAATCTTTCATCATCCACCTTTAAGTAGTGTAGATGTTGAGAGGATTTTTTGCTATTTAAAAATTTATTAACGCCAATGCGACATAACCTTACACCAAAACATTTAAAAATGTTAATGATTATGGTTGAGTAGCAGTACGGCTGTACAACATTAAGATCACGGAGATGACAACAACTATTGGGTTTCTCCTTCTGTCTCGTCAGGCTGTTGAAACCCAATAGTTGTTGTCATCTCCGTGATGTTAATGATTATTAACGCAAATAGTTCGACTTTGCATACATAAATATGTAAGTTGTTTTACCGTCGGGTCGTATTGCTACCCTCACTACGTATATACGCTGCCTACTTGGGTGAATGAATGGGCACTCTTTCTATGTCCTTGAACTATTTCCGCCGGGCTTTGATTATAATGATATCGAGGATTTCTTGTGCGATGAACCTTCCCCATTCGCACATCTGCCAGAGTATTTTATTTTAATGTTATGTTTGTTTCTGTTTGCTGTAATTTGTTATTTACCCATTTATTCTTTTGTGATAAGATATCACTGGAATGCTACTAGATGTTACGGATCGAAAACATAAATTAATGTTTTCTAGACAATAAGAGTTATCAGCATAAAAAAGAGAAAATTTCGATTTAAAACCAGTCTGCCTTTTTTGAAATATTTGTTGCAGAATGAGAAAATGAACTGAAAGAACAAGTGAATCCTAAATCTAAGACGAAAATGTTTGTTGAAACAAATCTGTGCTCACCAACTTATTTACCATAATTCTTTTTTACACTACCACTTATCTTTAAGCGGCATGAATGAACCTGTACCACCATGCACGTTAATCTATACTAATTAAAGTTTCCGAACTGTGCAAGTCGTTACACTCCGAAAACTCCGGAACATCCGAAGAGGGAACCCTAAACTACCCATCTTGTTATGTAATATTTAAGAGGTACGTTACGTACATTACACCGCTAAAGTATAATTCATTACCCAACCGCCCTACGGGTACCGCTTCCGGCGCCCAGTAAGATCTTTCTAAAGCAGCTTGCAATAAATTTAATATAGAGAACGGGAAATTCTTTAAAAGGAAACCACAATATTGTAGGTCTATTGTTTCTGCTGTATTCTATAAACACAGCACATAGATAGTGTAATTATTAATATAGTGATTAGTCTACGACAGAATGTTAGCACAAATGATCGATAATTAGTTTATGGAACAATGATGAGATTTAATAGCATGATATTATCATTAATCAATTTTTATTCAGAAAAGTAATCAATAAGGGGATTGTCTGAACAGGGAAACAGTACAACAAATTTTGGTATAATTGTACGCAACGTTCCATGCACAACGTAAGAAAAGTATATTGCCACATTGAAGTTTTAAAGATAAATCAGAAAAACTTGTACACTGAAAACAAAATTCACGTCTTCCTAAAAATTTCTTTATGAGTAATAATATATCTAATTTAAATATAAAGATATCTGGGGCAGTACTCTACGAAAACTGCTAGCGCTTAATTAAATAAACATTACATTTATAAAATACAAAGAAATAATATTTTAGGGAGACGTGAATTTTGAATTTGACTGCACAGTTGGAGATAGCACCATCTTGTGCATTTCTTGAACACTGCGACCTAAAAGATCTATTGTGTCTCCTATTCTTGCTGTTTTACAGCTGACCTTCCAATCCTGTTCCTTTCACAAAGTGTAGGATATCAGAAGGTCCCAAGTTTGGTAAGCCTCCGTTTTCGATTTCACATGCTCCCAGGTGCAACGCCCTTGAGTTACACAGTGCTACGCAATTTGAGAGGAGATGGATGAGTGTTTCATCCTGTTCCCCAAATCTGCTCGTTTTGCTCCTCCCTTTGTTCCTTCCTAGCGATGTATTCTCACTTTGGAAGTGGAAAGCTTCTTATGGAGGTCCCGCACCAGTTCCTGTTTACTAGCGGTGTCGTCCCGCTTAAGTAGGTTAAATATATTTGCTTCCTCAATGGTTGATCCCACGAGTAGCTAGGGAAGAAAAGGTCCACCTCCACAGAGCCCCACATGCAGAGGTAAGGCTAAATACAATGGGGTGCACCAGATGCCCCAAGGTTGGACTGGTAAACTGGTCTTCTATCCAGCCACGTATCCCATCAGTCTAGTCCGCCACCTTAGGATTTAGGTTTTTGTTAAGGTTGTCTCCTCTCGGTTCATGCAGTTAAGCCCAGACTCCCCAACCCTTTCGGGACCTAGTTTAACAGTTGGGCTGGCAGGACATGACAAGTCGGGCGAGGGGGGAGTGGTTCACGCCAACGGTCTTCATTTACCCTGCTCCGGTTTAAGCAGAGACGACGAACTTATAGCCGCCATCTCGTCTTGAGAGAACCCTGACAAGATGCTGCATAATGCTGATACTTCTACGTGTTCTTTAAGTTTCTCTTTGCCACCTTGGTTATGATATTTTTTTATCCTTATAGCCATTATAATTTCTAAAATATCGCCAATTTTCACTCTTCCATTAGGTCGGGCGGTCGGGGCAACGCGGTGCCGCTTTTTAAAAAAATACCTGCAAGTGAATGGTACCCCATCCATCAGATCCGTAGTTCGGCGGACGCAGAACTGAGAAAATCAAAGCGGTTGCGACCGTGCCGTGCCAACCGCCCGACCTAATGGACGCTCAGCTTTACTGGGACATCCGGTAGTCTAGCAACTATGTCGAAATTTTAAAAAAAATAGTTAGCTTAAAATAATTGTATCGTGTTATATGGAAATACAGAAATTAAAGTAATTTGCTACTATTATGTAAAAAAGGGTCTATATTAATTAATATTAGAAAGGAAGTTACAGTTTAAAAAAGACATAAATATGAAATGCCGAAATGTCAGGTAACTAATTAAAGAAAATCAAAAAAACAGTTTTTATTTGTGTTTTATTATAAGCCATATTCCAAAGAATAGATAAAATTAATTAACAAGTTACTACACCAAGAAACACTTTTGTTTTACTTTCTCGGTTCTTCGTAACTCATCAACCACAGACTTCCAGAAAAATAAAGTTATTTAATCCTAAAAAGAAAACAATCTTCTTTAATGGTATTTATGGTTTCCTGGGCACTGTTTGGTCATCTAGCTCAACTCCTTTCCATTACTCTTACGCCAGATGTGGCAAAAGAATGTGCGAATAAACACAAAAAGTGCGAAATTACGTTAACTTAGACAAATTAAATAAACATTTCCACGAGGTGGATTGGTTTCCGGTTATAAATGATGTGGATGCTAATGCTAGCTATGAAAATATCTGAAAGAATAAATTTGATATATTATGAAAGAACGATAACTGTAAAAGTAAACATAAAAGAATTTTGTACATAAATATGTTAAATGATGTAGTTTTTCATGAAGAATATAAATCATTCTGTAAAAACTAGCGAGCAGGAATTGATCATGGAGCACGAGATACAAATACAAATTTTGTTACTATTTCAAAGAGTAAGTCAAAACCAGTTTAGAAGCTTATGCAACAAATCACTGGTAAAATATCTAATAAAGAACCAATCTGACATACTTAATGAAATTAATACAAATACGGCCTCACAGGGAGTCTATAATCAAGATACACCCGCTTACTTGAAAATCGTGACAATTTTGTTAAAAATATACCTTTGGAGACAAGTCAAAGAAGAAATCGATATATGTCATTTCTCAAGCCAGTAAAAGAACTAAAAATATGTGATATAAATAAATAGCCTAAGGGATTCTAAATCGTAGCATGGCTTTGGAAAAGATTGGCAGAATTTTTCAATACTTTTTTTGTAATGAATATTTATTCGATCCATATTTGCGGATAAGCGTGTAATAACCTGAAAAAATAAGTAGTGTACTGAGTGGTATACGCAAAATTGTAAAAAAATCTTTTTCTAGATTATACGAAGATTACAGCCATCACAGCTAAACTGAAGACCTTCATCAGGTGGTTTTCAAAGCTTCGCCACTTAAGGCAATTTGGTTGGCAGCAAGGTATGCAACCCATAGTTGCTCAAGAAGGCTGGTGACGTCAAGGAATGGGCTGGCTCTTTATTGCGTTTCTTATGCTGGCCCTTATTGTATTAATTGGTAAGTAAAACCATTTTGCTTCTTGATCGAAATTAAAGGTTACCGGCTAAATGAAGCTATAACGTTTCAAGCAATAATCACTCAATATATTTCAATACACATTTAGTTCCTTGATCTTTATTTATTTATTTAAAAGTGGTAACAGCTGAAAGTATTGACAGGTGGATTTGCTTATTGTATAATAATCATGGCTACAAATTAAATGAATTCTCATTAAATTAATAATCTTTACTGCAACTTGAGCATAAATATCTACAATACAAACACCGATGAACGTAAAAATAGCTAGTGCTTCATTTTAAAAAATAAAACAAAATTGTTTTGTATGAAAGAACGTTTTAATTGCCTACAACTAGGAGTTTTGAAATAGTTGGAAATATGCTCTCTACGAATGTTTCTAAATGCAAAGTTATTACATTTTTTTTCGGAAAATTAGATCTATGTAATTATTATTACGATACCAACATATTTGAACGTACACCACTTCTACCAAAGACCTGGCTGTGACATTGGGCTCAAAACTTTCCTACATAAAGCATATAAAGAGCCGCTCTAATAACGCAGTAAAAATTGTAGGTTTATCATAAGAACTTGTGTGAGATATCCAAATCGCTTGCTATTTTGCAGAGTGTACCGCTGGGATCTATCCTGGGCCCGTTACTTTTTTCACTATACACACGTGATTTGTTGAAATGTACGCTGATGATACGCAAATTTACAAATCATTTCACCGTCGCAAATTGCAGGTTGCCGTGGATAATATAAACTCTCTGATTTGAGCTCGATATGTAGTTTTGCCCAGGCTAGAAACTTAACAATAAACCCCTTGAAGTCCTAAGTAGCATATTTGGTAAAAACAAAGTGTGCAATGAGGTAAAAAGTTCTATTAAGATTATCCTTAATAATCACACTTCCCATCAATGACAGTTAAAAATTTAGGGTTGATTCTCGATAACTCCTTTAGATATAAACAACAGATAGTGAAATATAAGTTTAGCGTATCCGCAATTAAAAAAAAATTGTATCCCTATAGACAAGCTCTGAGTGTGGATATCAAAAGTAGGCTCTATGATGTATTTGTACTGTCGCAATTTACATATTGTTCGACAGTTTATCACGCGGCGCTGGATCGGGAGACTGAGCATAGATTTAGAAATTACGGAATTCATATTTGCGATATATATATGGAATCCGGAAGTATGATCATGTGTCATTCAAACTGGTGGAGTGGTTGGTTGAACATGATGGATCGAAAGGAGGCGCGGGCTTTAGGTCTTTATCATAAGATATACACCTCGAAAACCCCACCGAACATTGTGTAGAAAATATGTATAACTTTATAGTTAGTAATTTGAATAAAGAAAATCCAGAAAATTCATATATACTACAAGTCAAATTTTAAATTGTTTGTTACGTTATTGCGATGTCTTACTTGTGTTTTTAAACAATTTTTTTCTCAAATAGTCAAATAGTCAAATAGATCAAATAGTCTACGGAAAGGTAAGTTAAAAAGTTATACAGGGTGTGAATAAACTAATAAATCAATATTATATAATTTTTTTGCGTACCTAACTACCTACCCACGAACAATATTTATATGAAAATTGAAGTCGTAATTTTGTATTTTGTATATACAGTGTAATGTTAAAAGTATCAGCAACAATCTGTCGAAATAGTTACATTTTCTTTTGTCTGCTGTTGGTGATAATGTAATCTTACATACATCTAAACGCGTATAACTCAAAAACTATCACATATAACTATTTAACGCCTGGTATAAGTTTACAGTGATTTTCGACATACAATGCAGCCACATAACAGTATACAGAGTGTCTCTTTAGAATAAGGAAATATGCTAAAATTTATATTTTTACGGACACCCTGTATAACTTTTTAAATTACCTTTCTATAGAATATTTGATCACAAAGAAGGCCATTACAACCGATTTCTGAAATTCGATAAAATACGCACAAATACGTCATTCCACGTTTATTGGAACACCCTGTATATAAATATCTACACCAATCGAAAGGGCTCACTAAAAGGTACAAGTCCGCCATTGAAACTTTTTTTCCTATCTCTTACCGTTTAAAAGTTATTCAGAAAGAAACAAATTTGGGCGAAATTGCAAGGGTGAATTGCACCCCCTAAAGTTGAAGTCCCGCAGTAACGAAAAGTGTCCTTGAGTAACACTCCATGGTGTCTACAAATTGACAAAGTTCATCAAAATCTGCGATTTACAGTTATCGAGGTTCCCTTGTAAGTAAAATCTCGGGTCGGGACGGGAATTCCCGATACTACCCATTCCGATTTGACAGGTACAGTTATAATACCTACATTCTATTATCAATACTTTCACAAGTATGGAATCATAAATGTATGTGTACGCAAATCAACTTATGTACATATTGATATATCTTTCCTATTGAAGATGTTTATGCCGCTCTTTTTTTTTACTTTTTACTGCATGAGATTATCGCCCGCGCTTCGACTTGCAAATTTAACAATTTATTCAGATTTGCTTTTTGCTTAACGCTTTAAACTCGGGTGGTAGGTAAACATACTTGGTTGTTTTGAATAAAAAGGCAGCAGTAAAGATATTCCTGCTTTCAGCCCTGCTTGAAACGAAAAATATGTTATATAAGAAAATTCAAAAGCTCTTTCTAGAAGAATACCTTTATTTACTCTCGCTTGTATATAAGCCATTTTAAGTTATTATAGTATGTATTTAACATATTAATCATTAAAAAGATGCTTCTTGTTTCTTTGCTTTTATATATAAATTTACTTATAATAACAATGTAGACCACTTGCACAGAATATCACAAATTTTATTCCTGAAACAAAATTCATAAAATTGATTTACATTGTAAAAAAAATTGAAGCATAGACGCAAATGAGAACCGCCGACTACACGTGATGGCTGTATGCATACCGTATACGTTGGTGCGATATCAAATAATTATAGGATTCATTATAAAGGGAAAACATGGTTGAATATAAACATAATCATAGGTATGAGTGTGAAGTAATGAATACTCTGCAAAAGTAATGGATAGTTTTGAAAATAATAGCGAGTATTATGAATACATAATTTAGCACAGTATCTCCGAGTATTAAAAAATACTTATAATTTCCAGCACTAGTAAATAATGTCTTGTATCATTTCGGTATAAAATGTTTTGAAAAGCTATGCAATCACTCAAGACACTTTTCTTTACAATTTCTCAATAAAAATAAGTTTATGTTGGTTAGATATATATATTTCATTCATTTGATATACATATAAAGTCCGTTGCAATAGAGAATGATACATGACGTCATATGCGCAATGAATGAATATTGGTAGCCAATGTCTCGTTGGTAATAGACAGTGGTCGTCAGGCTTCGCGCAGCTTTTGGTGACGACCTGTACCATTCTCTATTGCAACGGACCCTACGTGGATAAATCGAAGGCATATAGACAGAATTCTTTAAGGAATAAAATAAGCTGTATGGGTAATACGGTCTTTTAATAAAACTACTTAATCACCTGAATATTTCGTCATATATTTTATGACTTCATCAGGAGAAAATCTACAATATTATAAAGGATATGAACCAATAGTAATGAAAGATGTAAAAATAATACTCACAAAATTAAAATATAATAATGAAATTACACGTATTATGAATTTAAAATTTTTAAAAAATACAACTACCACTTTTAAATAAAAATTACCTTTCGTAGAAGGTTTAACTAATAACATAATTAAACATTTTAAAGATTTTAAAAATATCAAAATTGCGAAGTACAATGTAGCAACCATAAAAACAATCTTTACAAAAACTAAAGACAAGATACCAATTTTGGACCAAAGTGATGTATATAATATTCCTTATCGTGATTGTCAAGGTTGTTATATTGGTCAAACTTCTCAAATGTTAAAAAATAGAATAACCCAACATAAAAATCATAGTCGTATGGGTAAACGTTCATGTGCTTTGTCTTTACATTTTCAAAATTTAGATCACAATTTTAATTATGACAATATTAAAATTCTTGATGTTGAAAATAATTACAAAAAGCGGTTATTTCTAGAAATGTTTCACATAACAGTAATCAAAATTCAATTAATTCAAAACTAACACAAATCAACCTTAACCATATTTATTGTAGATTTTACCATATATCTAGTAACACTACCTTATTTCAAAAATTGAATTTTGTTTTTTTGACTTTTTTAAAAATTTAATCATAATACGTGTAATTCATTATTATATTTAATTTGTAAGTATTATTTTTACATCTTTTCATTACTATTGGTTCATATTCTTTGTAATATTGTAGATTTCCTCCTGATGAAGTCATAAAATATATGACGAAATACTGAGGTGATTAAGTAGTTTTATTAAATAGACCGTATTACCCATATAGTTTATTTTATTCCGTAACGAAGTCCGGTCGGGACTCCTTTTCAAATAAAACAGAATACTTTAGACAAAAAATACTACTCGTAACATTAAAGAAAGAACATTTACGTTAAAATAACGTAAAATGTTAAAAATAACATGACATGCAGGGGGTCATCATAACAGTAGCAATGAATATGCACATGTTGCATCACTGCATGTTATCCGACATGTAAAAAATAAAACGTTATCAGGGGAACAAAGTAACGAGGTGGAAAATGTATAACAACGGGGATAGCTAAAGCTATATATACGTGATAGTAAAATATATATAAATACGTGATTTTGCGAATAAGAAACAATAATAGCGGCGCGACGTAAGAGTTGCGGGTAGTGTGATAGTGGTGTTGTGTCGTTGACGATGACATTTGAAGAAAATACATTATACAAATTTACTTGAAAAGCAAACATAAATAACAAAATATTAAAAGAAAAGCCTTTATTACTTAGAAATGTTGACTACCTCACGGCAAAAATATCCAAAAAAGAAAATAAATTAAAAATAATACATCGCAAACGAACGCCATCTACGGAGTCAAACTTCAATTACCCAAGGAAAGCGAATAAATAAAATATAGAAATATCAAAACTAAAAAAAAAAACCCGAATTATTTGAAATAAATTGTAATGAAACGCTGTCAAGATGTTATTAATAAACTAATTGCAAGAGAAAATTCCAATTCCCGCCAATTCAGTCTGATAAATTAACGTTACTTTTAACGCAAACCGCGAACAGTCACACAGAAGATATATGTTAGGGTATGTTGAATATACGGTCGCTGCTGTAAAGTATAACCCATGTCAAACCCGGTTAAAATTAATAAGTGAAGTATTTTTCTTTATCACCTTCCGAGGTATTACAAGGAGAGACGAGTTCTAAACGAGGTAGTAAGAACAGATTTAAAACCGATCCTAAGCAGTATAGAGAAACAACTAAAATGGTTTAGACACTAATCGAATGGAGAACCAGAGGAAAACATATAGTCGCAGAAGAAGAGAATAAGAGGGAGATCATGTAAGAAGTGAAAAACGTGATAGATTAGTGCTTGGAGAACAGAGGCTTGGATTGGAACAGCAGGAAAGTCCTAGCAAGGGACAGGAAACGTCTGCCAAATTTTGTATATCAGTGAAAGCAGTAAACACTTTACATTTTGGGATACATACATGGCTGCCATATACATCACCTCCCGTTGGAAAGCTAGTATTTCTACTTAGTCAAGATTGAATAATCAAAATCTCTTTCGTGCGTGTGTTTCGAATCTTTTTTACGTGAAGTTCCATATCTTTGTTTACTAACAATGTTTTCTTCTTGAATTGTTAGTAATTCACTTGCAAGTACATTATATTTACTAGTCCATTATTTACTTCCGAAATTATTCGATTGTTCTACGGCCACGTAAAAATGTTGTTCCACACACTTCTGGTAACCACCGTGTGCATAAAAATAGTTAAACCTTTAATCAACATACTTTGAGAATTTAGTATTTTCATGTTTAATTCTCTTCTTCTTCTTAGTGCTATTACTTTTTGTCTTTATTGCTGGATGAAGGTTGTGCCTATTTGTTATGTGAGCACAGTGTTATAAGGAAATCTATCTATAAATAATTTTACGAAAATGTTAAGAAGTAGTTGAAACGATTTTGGTCTATTTCTAGTAGAGAATTATTCCCACAGAAACACTAATAACCTTTCTATGTTATGTACCTTTTGATTGCCTATTTCACAGTTAGTATTATTATTAACACCTAAAAGTCGTTCTAATAAATCAAAAGCCAACATGGCCCTTGAAATCATTATTCATTTTCAAAAATCAACTTGTTTCCATTGGCAATTCAGTAAACTTTAACCTCACTTTTATTCATAACATATCTGTATTCGTATAACTGCAAAGAATCGTATGGTGTTATTTTATTCCATATTACGTAGTTATACACTTATCGGATACGGCATACCACTTCAGACTGAAAATACGTTATATTTGCTGATAACGTACACGTTATTAATAACGTAAATGATACGATATAAGGGAGAACGTAATGTAAATAACTTGCATGTTATTTTATAACGTA
This sequence comes from Protaetia brevitarsis, assembly GCA_004143645.1. NCBI lineage: Eukaryota > Metazoa > Arthropoda > Insecta > Coleoptera > Scarabaeidae > Protaetia > Protaetia brevitarsis. The sequence continues at coordinate 79,377 of RXPK01001003.1, read as the reverse complement.
TAATTGTCGGATACGGCAGACAACTTCAGACTGAAATAACGTAAATACGCTAAATTTTTTGATAACGTACACGTTATTCATAACGTTTGTGATATAACATAAGGTGGAAATGACAAATACCTACTACACATTAAATGTTAAAAATATAAAATTAATAACAGCATAAATTAGATACACATAACCAGCACATATAATCATAATTTTATTAACTTAATTTTTATTGAAAGTATTTATTTCTCTTTTATTAAAGATTAGTATATTTCCGTGCGACCATGAGACTGGGCGGAGTAATAAGTAAATGGGGATAAATAGCACACTTTTATGGCTGAGTAAGTCTAAATAAAACTAGTATAATGTTATTAAGTAGTCCACTCTGTTCCTTAATTCATCTTTCCTTATTGACATTAATTAATGGTATTGTATGCCATATTGTAAAATGTCAAATTGAATGACGCACAGTACCCATTTTAGATTAAAAAATATGAGCGAAAAACACGTTTTCATCTTCTGGCGATAAAAAAAAAAACGCTGCTCTCAACAAATCATTTTATCGAATATACAAGAAAACACGCTGAAGCAATTTATCTCGCCGAAAATAGCTGCACAAAAACTTTCCGATAATTAGGTAAACAGAACGAGCCTCAGATGTTCAGGCAAAAACCCCAGTCCATCACAATGTGTTGTTTGGATTTTACAGGCTAAATCAACGTTTTCTCTTGGAGGCCTTTAATGGAAATTAATTAATCTTTCACGCATGTTTATCTAAAAATACCGTAATAGGTACTGTTATTTAAGAGGTAAGCTCCTTGTTTAATATAATTAACTTTTTTAGCTGAATAAAGACACGTTATGACGGCGCGCTGAAAAATTAATTCCAGGAGGAATTATTTTGAAGATAATTAAAAATATTAGTAATGAATAATAGTATAACCAACGAAACTCCACAAAAATATTGGTTAATTGTACATTCAAATTTTTATTAAATCAAGGAAAATCATTCTTTTGTTTTCGTGGAAGAAATAATCAATGCCAAAGAATCCCTTAGATCCAGCTAATAGTTTCTTTAAGCCCAAGTTTTTTTTTTTACACTTAAAGAAACAATTGTTGCTTCTCGTGCTGGAAAATCACTCATTATCACTCACTGAACAAATAATATTTTATGGCATGCAAATAGCCATGCTTCAAATATATTTGAGACAGTTTCTCTGCTAATATTAAATCTGTGTGCGAAATCGTCGTTTATTAAATTTAATTTCAAGTTAATTAGTGTAACTTCAACTTTTGGTATACTTACAACATTCAATTCCCTTAAATAATTTAAGTCTACACTGAACCAAAAATGAGCCCTAAAACACGCTGGGGGTGGCTGTTTGGAAGTAACTTCATAAGTTTCTCTGCAAGGGAGATTGGTAATCGTCATTTGAAACTAACGATAGCGATTCACAATTATTTCAGTGATAATATCAATGAATATTTGCATGACCATAATGTACATGCATGTATTGATTGTTCTCCAAATACTAGTTCATCGAAGCTGACTGAGGCAAATGTTAAAAGTGAGCAGTCAAATGACCTATTTGGCAAAACATCTGCTGCTATGAAATAGAGATTTGCAGAAGTAAAGGAGAAATTATTTTATTACATTGTTAACACGAACAATAGCCCTATACGGGAGAGACATGTTTCAACTAGCGACAAAATAGGAGAACGCTATCAAAATGTAGCTCCGGTATTTAGTATCGATGATGATCAAGATAATTTTGCTGATGTTAATATTGGCCCAGAAGGAAGTAAATGATTCGTTCAAATAGCGAGTTCGTTGAAAAATCCGGAAGTAATTGAACGAACATGTTGCTTGCCAAGAAGTTAAATTAAATGAATTTATCTACAAAAGCCATTTAATGGTAACAGATACTTACTTCCTATTAGTAGTTTTACGGGAGATATCAGACAAGAGAAAGGCATTACTGAAATAATGGTAAAACGACCTCTTTCATCTATTGTCAAAATAACAGCTAAAGAGACATCCTGAACTAATAACATTCAAATATAGGGTTTTAGTTGGTGATATGTTACACATAACTGATATGAATAAATTTTTAATCCCTAATGTTGCAAAAGCTACGAAAATAGTTCCTCCAATTACAAACCAAAGATGTTGATTGAGAGGAAATGGTTATAGGAATTCAGGAACAGAATTCAGCTTTAACAAAGAATAAAGGAGAAAATCTAAGACTTTAGATAGGTTATGTTAAAGAAAAGCACGTAAATTTTTGTTTACATAAAAATGAATACACCTAACACATCCGGAGGTGCTGGAGATGTGGAAATGGAAATCAATATTACTGCGTTACATATAAATGTGCACAACACAGTAATATTGATTTCATATCCACTCCTCTGTCGAAACACAGTAGTTCTATATTTTATGACATTTCTCTGTTTCTTAATTAGTGACAATATTTTAATTTGTTTTTGCACTTGAGGCAAGTTTCGGCCGAAACATGTAGCTTTTATAGATGGTAATAAATTAAGAATGGAATATTTGTTTAGCATTTGAATGAAATAATTAAATTTACCTTATTTATTACTTTACCTTGGCTTATGTTGGTGCAAAACTCATTACCATCTAAAAACACAATTCACGTTTAATTAAGCTCATTTTATATGCTTTAAAAACAAAAGAAATGTAACTCATATCACCGCGAGAATATTTAAAATTTATCTTGCTCAATGTGTTTTCCGTTCCTCAAAGCAAGAGAAACGGCTCTATGTACCTAAATAACTCTTTTGTACGCAGTTAACTAAAAATCCGTGGAGGACAAATGGAAAAACCTGTTTGTTTGCTACAGGGACCCTGACCTCCTCCAAATATTACGACAGCAGTTGCATAGTCTATTTTGAAATGATGCTCCAGACGGACATTTACTTAGTTTGTCATTTTACTCAATTATTCTAATCGGAAAAAAAAAATGAAATAATCTATTGAACACCGAATTTGGTTTGAGAGTCTCTTTTTCCAAAATTTGTTCAGTGGACATTGACAACCATACGTTTTTGCATTGTTCCATAATAAAAGCCTTCACACAGTTAGTCGTCATATAATAACAATGAATGAGAGGTTATTAAAGTTTAATATATTCACGCTAATTTTGTCAATTTATCAATGTCAATTGTCAATTTTGTTTCAAATCAAAACATATTAATATAAGTCGACTACAAGATACCAAAATTGCGCCGATGTCCTCATTTAATTGGAAATTTTGCAGAAAAATGTATTACAATTACAATTATTGCAATGGCCAATATGTCTATTGCGATAATTGTGAATACATATTTCTTCAGATGATATAATGACAATAACCATTAAAATAATTATTGAATCAAAATTCGTAATTTTAAAAGAAGCGCACTACAAAAACGAATCATGATTGGACGTAATGTTTCACTATTGGAGGGATCAATCCTGCAATTACCTGCTCGTTTTGTTTAGTGTTCTATATTTTAGACATTAGAAAATCTTACTTAATTTAATAATTAATACCCCAATGTAACGGTCAATACGCATCGGGTAGTGCTTGTAACAGTACTCGTTTAGATATCCTAGATTCGACTCCTTCGTTACACGACAATGTTTTAATAATTGCAATTTTACCCGTTGAGTGAGATATTCTATCGGTGCATTGTTTAAAAATTCATTATGTTTTCTTGCGAAAATATGCGTACATTACTTTTTAACCTTGTAATAAACATACACATCTTTCGAGAAATACCAGCAGCATAGAAAATCTACTAATATTAATATTAGGTCTAACATTATGTAAGTTCAATATTGTCTGCAGCATTGAATATCTCGTAGACTATAATGTAGAATCTCTATCTTTCTTAGACAATTCCGAAAAATACGTCAGCAATATCGCTTCGGAATTTTAGTTGTACACTTATCTAAGCACCAATTGATACATGTGTTGTACATAATAACTAAAGCACGGACAAACGCGTTCGGAGAAGCGGGGAAGCGAAAACATCAGTGGCGTTGCCTACATGCAGTCTAAATGCCTACAGGAACTACATTGTATGTAACATGACCTACATAGTTTTGCGAAATCAGTAGAGAACATTATGTAAGAGTTCTGTATTCAATGTAAGAGAATTCATATTACAAAGGAAAATCTAGAAAGTATTATGTGCTTACAAATTTTAAAAACTTATTAATTACAATGAAATAACATAATTAACAGAATTTAGTGAAAAGAGCTTCCCCTGATTTTGGCCTAGTTGCATCAATATTTTGAATAGAAGTGTTGAGGTTAGGGCGTTGATTGAATATATGAATTTAATACATTTTTTTGATAATCGTTTAATTTAACGTGCCGCTGATATAACAAACTTACCCATCATTTTTCAAATGTTTTTGTGGAAAATTACAATATTTTGATATTAATATATGTAAATTATTTCGTCAATGATAAAAAGACTTACTAAGTTTTTGTTTAATTATTTTAAATAGTTAGTGACTCTTTATTTCCTGCTTGTTTATCTTCTTTTTTTTTTAATAAAATACAGAAATAAAGAAAATGTCACTAATTACCTATTTTTAAAATTAAGTAAACAATTATATATTTTATTTGGTTACAGTGCTTTAAAAGCGTATTCAAAAATATAAATATTTAGCAATTCTTACTTTCAATGAAAAGCCTGAACGGAGATATTTTGAAGTGCTGCACAAATATAAATAAACACTACATCTAAGACGCCGCCAATGCGTAGAATATTACGAAAATACAGCTGCGCTGTGGTTCGTGTCGAAACAAAACAAGTTATGTATATATGCGTCATCGTTGTGCCTTGTAATATTCCACGTAATTTACGGGCGCATGTAGTTTTTATACATGAGTGTGTTTTTCTTACTGGGCCAAAATAACTAGAGAATTTATACGGGCAATCGGGTAACTTTTTATTGACACCCGTATGTGCGTGGGTTCGTTCCGAACGCAGACCTCCTTGCTTTGATAATAACTATCTACCTCTGCTTCTTTGTGACAAAAACACCTTTCGCTTCTTTTTTTTGCAGCCACGGTAGGTACGTACTACCTATCAAAAGCATTGGCCAACATGCCATGAAATTTAAACTATCTTGTTTTGGAACTTTAATTTAGTAGTGTATATAATAATTAATTACTAACCGATCGTGAGTAAAATATTATACCGATCTTGATGGAAAGATTAATTCCCGTGTCGAGATTAAGTTCACCTCGACGCTTCGCGTCTCAGTGAACTTTCTAATCTCTCGTCGGTAATGAATCACTTTCCACCTTGGTATGTAATATGCTTTAACGCAGTTTTCATCTGTGCTATATTCCAAGCATATTTTTCTATTCGGTAACATTTTGCAAAATTGAGGCAGTAAACTTTTTACTTTTCAAATTTTAATTTATTCATTTTCCTTTCTGCGCCGATTTCAATGTTTTTTTTTGTCTGTAACCAATGCATTTACTCTACCTTTACCATAGTTACCATTGAACCTATACTTTTAGTATTAACGCTACCACACACCCTTTTATTCATGAATGGGCTATGTGGAAATGTAACGATAAATTACGTAGATGCTTTGTATCATAATATATTTTACCATAACATATGAAAAAATAAATGTTTTATTGTTTTGTATGCACGTTAACACAACATAATAATTAACTATGTTAAATCATTTTGACGTATGACGGATATAAAAAATCTACCACCCACAGTACTATAATCATTATAAGTTTCATCAATAAATTTAATTTATAACTATACAGGGTATTCCACGTAACTGGTTCATTTGAAAAAGTTACTGATGCAATTCTATTATTTACTTATATTTCGAGATTTGGCACCAGTATCTGTTCGATTGGAACTAAATGCAAATAACTTAACCAAATATCACTTCCGGTTGACCGGAAATGGATGTCAACTTTCTTATTTTAAATAGAATGATATAATTTTTTAATTCATTTTTGGATTCTACACTATAAATACGTCAGTTTTCATTAGCTATTCCTATAGCTACATGTTGCCGTTTTCGAGTTATTTAAGTTTTTCTTTTTTTTTAGTCATAATCATTGCATCATTGAGAATTTAATATCTCGGTTAATGCTGCAAGTAAAGACTCCAAATTTGCTATGTTATGAACGTAGATATAACTCTAAAAACGGGAAGCACACTATACATTTTAACATACAGGGTGTTCAAAACTGAGGAACAAAGTTACATATTTTCAAATGCAGAAAACTCATTTTTTTTAAATAGAACATCCTGTATTTTAATTCGGAATTAGGAAGTAAATATCATTCCCTATCGCTTTATATGAGCATTCCCCATTGAGATATGAACGACTTTTTGTTAAACAGACTAACTAGCCGTATCTTTAAATGTTTGTAGCTGGCTCTGAAATGGATTCACGTCAAATTCATGTATTATTTTGAATAACCATCAAGAATGTCTGTTCGAATAGTCATTTCTATGAATATTGCGTTTGTACGAAAGTGTAATTACAATGATATACATAAACACTTTTGGTTAGTCAATGAATTTGACATTAATCCCATTCAGAGCTAACTACAAACACGCAAAGATATGGCTACTTAGTCTGTTTAACAGTCGTTCGTATCTCAAAATCTATTAAAGATTGGTATAGGGAATGCTGATATAAAGTGATAGGGGATGATATTTACTTCTTAATTCCGAATTAAAATACAAGGTGTTCTATTTAAAAAAATAGAATACTTAGTCTATTTAACAAAAAGTCGCTCATATCTCAAAATCTATTAAAGATAGGTATAGGGAATGCTCATATAAAGTGAATGGGGGTGATATTTACTGCCTAATTCCGAAATAAAATACAGGGTGCTCTATTTAAAAAAAAATAGTTTTCTGCATTTGAAAATATGTCACTTTGTTCTTCAGTTTTGAACACCCTGTGTGTTAGAATTGTAAAGTGTGCTTACCGTTCCTAGAGTTATATCTGCATTTCAATAACATTAGCAAATTTGGAGTCTCTACTTGCAACATTAACCGAGATATTAATTTCTCAATGATGCAATGATTATGACTAAAAAAAAAGAAAAACTTAAATAACTGAAAAACGGCAACATGTAGCTATAGGAATAGCTAATGAAAACTGACGTATTTATAATTGTAGAATCCAAAAATGAATAAAAAATTATATCATTCTATTTAAAATAAGAAAGTTGACATCCATTTCCGGTCAACCGGAAGTGATATTTTGGTTAAGGTATTTTACATTTATAGTTCCAATCGAACAGATACTGGTGCCAAAATCTCAAATATAAGTAAATAATAGAACATCATAAACTTTTAATGAACCAGTTACGTGGAATACCTGTATAGTGTATTTGTTTTATCCGTATTTTATACACATAACTATACGGCCGTATTTAATTAATAACCATCATTGTAACCCGACAGGTGCAGTGTCAGGCTGCAGGACACACCGCTTAAAGGTTTCACTGAAATGATCGCAATCCAACAATATTTTATTTTAATTCTAAAAACATACCGTTAATAAATTATATTGTCAATTTTTTTTAATATTGCTCGCCAGTTGCTGTTTATATTTGTAACATGCCCTTAAATGATGTTGTTGTCTGCTTGTTTGCATACATAAAATAAATTCGAATATATATACACCTAATTATTGAACGATGAATCCTATCACCTCTATTTTCTATTTAAACTTGCAGTGCAGTGACTGTTGCAAATTTCAAAAAAAAGTTTTACAAGTCTAGTTTCTCTTTATTTCAACTTGTAATAAGTTTCGTATTCTACTGTTTCAGTAAAGGTTTGAGATGCTTTATAAAATTATATATTCGTTGCATCAGTAAATATAATAATCATTATATAAGTAAGTTTTACCGATCAAGCGCACACCCATCAAACCGTATATCATTGTAATTCTTGAAAATTCTTGTCTATTCTAAAATATGAAAAGATGCAGGGTGATCCATTTAAGAAAAACTACCGATGACGTCATATCTCGAAACGCGTGATAGATATTGGAAATCAAAATATGTCACAGAGTAGAATAAAACTTTTCTTAAGGTTTAATAGAACCCATAATTTAGCCAGAAATCAGTTACTTCTACACATTTACCCAAACCTGTATAAATAGCTATACCAGTGGCGGCTCGTGGTCGGAAACGTAGGGTGTTCACAAAATCAAGAACATGCAAATTTTTAACTAAAATCCAATCATTTTCGTCGTACATGTCCTTCTTAATTTTTCTTGTAAAGTCTCTAGATTGGCCCATTGTAGTTTGCGTCAAATTAAGTTCTGGTTTTGTTCTGCCCACACTTTTAACTTGAATTTTTTATATATAACTAAACGAACTAAAATTGTCTTTCAAATATTGTACAGTAAAACTGCTCGCATCCATAATTCTTATTTATATGTTGCTTAGTGTTTAGCATTAGCGCATTAGCGGCGGCTTTGCTTTGTCGGCTTTTTGCAGAGGGATTTAACGACGCGGCGTAGTTTTTAACTGCCGCTGCGCTGTTACCAATTTATTTTTGTTTTTCATTCAATTCATTGTTATTTTTTTGGGAACAGTTAAATGTAATTTTATATTATATTATATATTATAATTATATTATATTATATTATATATTATAATTATATTATATTATATATTATAATTTTTTAAAATTGTAATGGTTTTCATCAAAAACGAATTTAAGGAAAAGTCTGTGTGGGGTAAATATCTCTATACTATCTTCTAACGACTTGCCAACACCTGTGCATAACTTCCATCATAAATTACTTCTGAACCAAATTCACTGGACCCTTGAGAAGTAATATAATAAAAATTTGCGGATCCGTAGACAGTTATAAAATTATAATTGATTAAATTGCATTCACGATTTTTACACAAAATAATACATTTACGTTGGCGTTTTTAGTGAATATAAAACTGTGCTTAGTTGAAGCAACTAGTAGCAAAGATACCGGTTATTGTTTTACCGTAATAACCAGTTGCGTTCTTGCAATTTGCCCCAACGAAAATGAAAATATCTTTATATTTCTTGTTAAATTTCATAACAAGGATAAATGTTTTTACACACGCAATACACTCCACTTCATTTTATTCGGCAACAAACGTTGAGGCTTTCTATTTATTTAACAAATAGGTTACACGAAAGTAATTTGAAGCATTCATGGCGGACTCTGTTGATAAATGAGAAGTTAACAAAAGAACGATTTATTTCTTGTTTCTATTCAACTTTTATATAACCGATATTACTTATTGTATCTTTCCAATATCTTTGAAGCAGATTATCTTTATAAGATATTACTTATCTAATTTGATTCTTAATTTAGCGAAATGATTCGTAGTACATAAACTGCATTACTGTAAAGAGTTTGGAATTGAGTATGGATTCTTGTAAAATAAATAATATTATATTAGTAAAACAAAATAAGTACTCATAAGCGGTTAAAAAATATGTAATACAAATTTAAATATATGCATATATCGCACAAAATATAGGTGTAGTGATTAAGTACAAATTTGATACAAATCATAAACGAAATGAACAAATAAGCCCGTAAAATTATTAGACAATAATTCAACACGGCGCCGGCGGCACTGTTGAAAAGGACGACGGGTAAACACGTTGAGCCCAAACACGAGCGGTCATCCATCGGTTTCGACTGAACGGTTCGTTACGAGTAAAAGTCAAATGTTCCGTTTTGATCGACGGGTAGGACCGATCCGTCAAACACGATGAAAAAAAAATCGAAGTGTATGGGGCCGTTTAAATTAACTGAGAAATGGTTAAGTATAAATATAACAAGTGGTAATATGCAGTACCCATCCATATGTTATTTATTAAAAGAGTTATTAGGTTTAACACAATTGAAGTGCCATCAATTTTGCTAATTTACTGTCACTTTTTTTATCTATTTTTCTCAGTGTACGTAAAAGCACTGGATCTGCTTTACAATTGAGAAAGCAAAACAAAACAAAATCCCATTATGTTTATTCGAAAAGATTATATACATGTCAGCAGCATCAATTCATTTGACAGGCTGAACTATTTACTCCGCTTCCTAAATATTTCTCTTTTCAGTTACTGGATTTCCTTCGCCGCAAGGAAGTGCGCACGGTCCATCCAGTCCATCTTTAAGTACTCCCGCACCAGGCATGATAATGTCTTCAGGCGTCATTAGGAGAAACTGGGCGGGCTGGCGCGAATGGCGGCGCGCCGACCCGACCCTCATAAATAGCCTTTGGAGGAGCAAAATGGGCAATGGCATTCGAAAACAACTAGGTCAGTAGCTTGTTTCCTTATTTATATGAATTCAGTAATCAGAATACGTATTTTATTTATTTTTATTTTAACACATTGCGGTATGTTTGGTAAGTAAAAACTAATACGATCCCATAACTAGCTATTTTAAGCAAGTTAATTAGGAAACGCTTAAACGATGGAACAACGTATAAAAAAATGATAATGATTGCTGTTTTATAAATCTGGCATTAATTGAAACTAATTTTAAAAAAACTAAAATTAAATTAAAAATTTACGATTGCACGATTTACTATTTAAGTCGTCGCGTCGTTTTGGTAAGACACATAGAATGTACTTACACTGATACTGTGATCACACCTTGAATAATGAAAGTAAACTATCTACAAAGTGTTGCATAAACAATTTCATCTCACAAAATAATAAACCAAGCGAATTAAAAGTAAATCAAGAGTCGTATAAACCGCTTGAGGTGGAGACAATTCAGTCCACTATCAAGGGACTGGTTCACAATAACGAGTAGTGGATGGCAGAATGTTTTTCGATGTACGCGCTAGGAAAGCGACGCGACGTTATTAAAGAAATTGAATGTGAACCCGGCATGTAATAATACTATAGGAAGGAAAATAGAAAGCAATTGATGTAAAAACATTTATTAACAGTTTGTTGGCCCATTTGACTTCTTTTATTTATATATAGCAAGCGCAATTTTCAAAATGTAGCGGCCATTCTTCGATGTATCCACTATTGTACCATGCGTGGCTATTTAAATAGATTGAAGATGTTTGATAATGACAATTTATTATGGATTACAAATTGTGACGAAGTAATATCGTTTATCTGATGTAGAGTTATATTATATCACATTTCCGTTCATCTAAGAATGTTCTCACGTTTTTTTTTGCTGTTTTCTTCGAAATTGTAAAAATATTGTCTTTGTTGCTCGTTAGCACGAGTTTCACACATCACTCAAATAACTGCCCATTCTAAGAAACCAATAACAAGATACTTTGATCTTCAATATTTGGTAAGTGGACATCTGTCAACTGATCCTTAAAATACTGTGAAACCAATTCCCCTCATGTTGAGGCAGGTACGTACACATTCATAAGCTTTAAGAGTGCCTCCACACGTGCGACACAATGCGAACTGTTCTTTCTTTTAACAACAACAAAAAAGAAGACAATAGGCATCAGTCAATTTTGCTAAAATTGCTGATATGATTGTATGATTATACGTAATGGAGTATGATGATTGCACGACGTCTTCCACTGTTTTTGTCTCTAAGGTGATCGGGGTTCGACCGGAATGAATCGCTAAACTAAACAGAACCTCATTCGCATTATAATGTCATCGAGTCTAAGGCCGTTAGTCCACCGAGAAAATCAAAATGAGGCAATCGATCGCTTACGATTAAACAACCAATCAACGACTGTTACATTTAAAACTGTATTTGCTCCTTCACCGTCGCGTCGCGCAATAGGTCGTAGTTGCCGCAGTGGACGTAGGTTTTTTCTAAATGAAAAAAATTATCACTTAAACGCATCACACCCTCTCCCTCCCGCCCCTTCCAATGTTAAAAAAAAACATGATTTCAAACATTTTTAGTACGTCCTCTCTTCCATTGTTTAAAAAAAAACCAGAAGAGGATCAGCATTTAAAAAAATCATTCTCCTCCCAGTATCACCCCTTCCAATTTGCGGAACAAACGATTATTTTTTTGTTCCGCAACGCTGCATTGAATCGAAACTATTCATGATGCTTCGGAATCTAGTACTAATCTACTACATTCAGGTACTAGTGGGTAGAATCGAGTATTTTTTACAGTTACAGTATATTTTTGTGTACCGCTGGCGCATTCATTTAGACATGCTTGCTTTACATGCAAGATGCTCTTTTATTCTTAGCTTAATACAATTGTATAACATATTTTTACCACATTTAATATATTCTACATATAAAATTATATTAGGATTAAAATTTAAAAATTTAAAAATTTAAAAATTTAAAAATTAAAAATTTCAAAATTTCAAAATTTCAAAATTTCAAAATTTTAAAATTTCAAAATTTTAAAATTTCAAAATTTCAAAATTTCAAAATTTCAAAATTTCAAAATTTCAAAATTCAAAATTTCAAAAATTTCAAAATTTCAAAATTTAAAATTTCAAATTTCAAAAATTTCAAAATTTAAAATTTCAAATTTCAAAATTTCAAAATTTCAAAATTTTAAAATTTAATTGCTTGCAAAATTACAGCAATACGAATAGTCTCTTTGCTACAACAGACTGGTAATCCATCATACCACAGTACTCGTGCACCATTTTTGAAAAACTACAATTATGTGGTACTTCATACCTGTACCTCGATAGCTGTTACTATAAGGATTATAGTTTGTAGTATATATAACATACCATAATTGTGGTAAATTTTATTATATTGTTTCCCTGTGACACAAGAAGGTTAATTGTATCAAATCTTCCTACCGTGCTAGAGGTGTGAAATAAGCGGCACATCCGTTTTACTACTAAAAGATGTAACATCCCCCATGTGGCTCTCAAATATAAAAAAATGGCAACAGAAAATTCCAAAGGACAGATAAATAGTTTGATTTCAGTATTTATCAATAAAATGCCAACTAACTAGTAAACGGCAGCATTACAGCAAATAATTTATTTCACCCAAGCTAAGAACTACTATAGAATATTGTCAAGTCTAATCGATACACGGTATTCAGACATTTCAATACGTCTATACCTGCTGCTGTATGTCAATTAAATGATTACACATTTACAAACATCTGCGAGTTATGCCAAAAAATTAAAATACATATATAACACGTGTAATGAAAACATTGCGCGCGACAAACATAAAAGCCTAAATACGACTCCTACATATTTGGCAAAAATGATTATATTAGAGAAGTCAAGCTTGACTTTGGCGCCACCACTTTATTTACAACCCTTGTACCTCATATCAGAGCGATTCACTCTTCAAAGTTAATACGATCAAAGTGGATACCTATCATGAATGTACTCGTTACGAGATTCTCAGCATACATAATTAATTAATAAGTAACATGAGAGCACGTAACATTCTTGATCTGAATTATAGCCGTAAGAGCTTAATAGCGTAGAGAGGTTGAATTGAATAGTAGCTTATATCTGATATTGCATTACTCTATGATAATTCTGCAAATGCAATGCAGCAGTTATAATAAAATTTATGTAATTATAAAAGTCCTCTGCAACTATTTGTTCATCCTACTTCGTCAATTACTCATACACTATGCATTATTAACTAACTGTTAACTTACAAGAGCAGAAATAATATTCTCGTCTTGAACGACAGTTCCCGTATCTATTTTTATATTCTGACTATTTGCGACGCTTTAAACAAAACCAGTTTATAACAACTGAGATTTGTATTCGAAAAGAGATCTATGAAATGAAAACAAATTTGATGCAAAATAACACAAGGTAATCCAAATAAAAATCTAAATAATATCCAAGCAGATTTGTGCAAGCACCTTTATTAAAATACCTACAAGGAGACTGTATAACTATTAAATCACTTGCATGTAGCAGTAAATCTCTTAACAAGGCACTATAGCACTGCCGGAACGCCTATAAATTTGAAGACCCACGCTGCATTTCCTCACTACGAATTGTGTAGAGGGTGGCAAAACTGCATACCAGAATCAGTGCGAATGCGAGTCTGGAGACGCAAAAAGACAAGCAATTTTTTGAAAACATATACGAATTCAGATCAGTCTACTTCCCAAAAATCTGTATAGATTGGTAGGATTTTGTGATCACCAATACTATTTCGGTTAAAGAAATGGGAGATTGGAGACTAATCAGCAAACGTCATGAGACTGCATTATTTCCGAACCCTTGTTAATCACATATAAAACGAATTTATCCACCAAGTAAAACACAAGCTTGTATACATTGCCGCAGCGCTGAGGTAATCTTTTGCATTAAAATTATTTTTTTTTTTCTTAATATTTTGCCATGAATAAAATTGCGCTGTTATTGTCTACACAGCCTTTTTGCCTGTTTATTTTATCCGCTTCAGGATAATATGCAAACTACTTAACTTTTATTACCTCGCTATCTTTGATAGTAGCATTATAATACCGTTTCTTGTCGCTAAAATAATTTTTTTTTATTTTTACTAAGGTGATGTATTGGTTGTAATGTTATTATTACAAAAATTGTTTATTACTGCACAGAGAAAAATAATATGGTAAAACTAAACAAAGATTAGATGTAATATCTAATTTATTTAGTAAAAATTAGCTAAACTACTAAAATTTCTATTTACATTCGTTGCTTTTGCTAATATTGTTGCTATTTGACTTGTCTACAAGAATACATATATATAAGCACTATTTTTAGACATTTTATATAAAAAGTAGTTACTTTATTTATTATCATTCGACTCCTTAGCTATTTTTATAGCTGTTTTGCAAATTTATTTAGGTATATTTACTATTCTTTCTGACTGATTCGCCTATACAAATAGAACTTTCAAAACTAAATGATCAGGTGTATCATCTAGTAATGTAGATTACGTTGTTATATCTATTTAAGGTTAAAAATACTCCATTGGGATAACACAAATGATGAGATTCTATGCATATCTATAGCGCCTATAAAATATCAATTCTGTAAGCACAGATACATAATACAGCTTATATTAATAAGTGTATGATAATGTTGATACCTAAATACTAGAACTAAATAAAAGACATAAAGCCATTAAATAGAAATTTATTCAAGCGTTTCACATAAAAAAGGTTTCAATTTAAAAACAAATACTAAACTAAAGTAATTAAACTAACGGCTGGATACTTATATCATCTTTTATAGCGTCAGAAGTTACAATATTTGTAATTTTAGTGTTACTTGTTCTAATATGAAAGAAGTTTACCACGTATATCTTATATAACTTTTAGTAGGGGATAACTTCTTAATTTCACTTTTCTGTCTCTTCATACAAGTTGAACGTCAATAAAACGTTGCTGTTAAGCCCAGAATTCAGCAATTGTAATTCTTATTACATTTCTGTTACTTCTCAATGAAACCTTTTGGTACTGCTGACCGTAATGTAAATTTCGCAATTATATTATTATTTAATGACAAGAGCAACCCTAAAATTTATATCTTCAATAAAGCTATCTCAAAACGTATTATATATACAAAATACATACATCATAAAAAAATATGGATTATATTTGTTTTTCAAGGAAAGATAATTTTAAGATTTGATTATTTATCATAGGTGTTGAAAATGCTAACTTAATTAAAAAAAAAATTACCAACTTTCATTAACTTCCAATTCCACTTCATCAATAACTAGTACAGTTAAAAATCATATATGGTCATCGATGGTTAAATATTTCTTGGTCGATCCAAGCTTTAAAAATCAGTTCATTTAAATACTTTAATTCTCAGCTCCTTACGTTCCCACTTACTTTCAAGATCTTCCATTAAATGATATGATAGTCCAATATTGTAATAAATTGTTGGTAGCATTACCCACTTTTGCCATGAATACTTTTCTTTACAATTAATAAAGAGCCACTAACTTTAACAACGCAGTAAGCACTGAATTTGGAAAAGATAGTGCAAAGTAAGTTCCTGCGCGCGCACGCAAAAGTAAATACACCTAAGATTGTAAAAAATCAGACTGTTTTGTTTTATCTAGTTGATTTACCCAAACAAAATTTCTTTCTAAACATTTTTTGGCTAATATGGACAATCCTTCCATTTTGTAATTTAAAAATGTTAACACATCGAAAATGAATATGTAAATAAGCTAAATATCTACGTGATTCAACGACAGTTCGGATATCTATTGCAATTAGCTATTATGACTATTTTATTTTTTTTGTGTGGTAATTCTAAATAATCATTTATTTAACACTTTTTCAAATATTTGTGTGCATACTTTTTTGTACGTAGAGTTGCAATTAAAGTGTTAATATGAGCTATTTTAACGTATTACAAAAACAGCTGCCAATTTAACTGAAAAAGAACAAGTGCACATATTGAAGCCGACGTTAATGCAAGACAACAAACACAGATCGTTTATTTAACGACACTAATGTTGAACGTGGCGCAATTACTAAATCAAGGGTGAAAACAATACTTTTAAAATTCTCTAACTTCGGCAGTGTTTTTATATATTTATCCAGATATAGTGAATGGTGAATTTCAACACGCGAGAACAAAACATTAATGCTTAGTGAACATTCAAATAAACCCATTGAAACTCACTACGCAACGGGAACATATGTAAGTTCAATATTTATATGATCACGAGTACTAACCATTTTACGTAAGAATAAGAACTTGCATGATAGGTGTTTAGATAGAATTGAAGTCGACTGGTTGAAATATATAATTATTTATTAATACTAAGTTGATAAATACGTCAGAGCCCTTCAATAATATATGCACCAACCACCGCCGCCGCGGATTCTCGGTGCCCAAAAGAATGCTTCTTTGACCTGACATCGCGTACAGTTATTTAATTGTTTCTTTTTTTACAGAAGTTGTATTGTTACAACTTCTGTTATAATAACGCTGCAACCATCACAACGTACATTTTAGTAAAAAAATATTAAATTACGGCAGTACTGTTAAAGATAGTGTTGTATGAGTGATAATATGGTATTATTTTTCAATTTAGATTCAAATTGATGAAAATTAAAATAAAGCTTATAAGCGATTGTTTGCTTGCGGGTTACTTTCTATATACACGGTGAGTTTTTTATCTTGAGACAACGGAATATCTCTAAAACATTGCATCAAATCAAAAAAAGATCTTAATAAGATTTGTTATAATGTAGAGGGCTCACTGAATGGTGCCGAACTCGATCCCCATTGAAATCTTAAATGGGAACCCCCATTTTCTATTGCAGATTCGGATTCTACGCCATCAAGTATGTAGTTTTTATTTGAAACTTTTTTTCGATTCGTAACAGATTGCACTGTAATCGCAAAAGACATGATTGTGAACGTCTAGAAGAAATACACAAAAAAGAGAAGCAAGCAAACATGATTTTTTGTTTTTCTTTTTTCTTTTAACTTAAATAACATTGTTATTTAATATATTTTTTTGTGTATTTTGCGAGTGGACACAAAAGAAAAACTCAGAATTGTCCTTGCAGACATGCTGACGATTTTTATGCCACGTGATTTGTATTTTCCTGTCTTTGCTTCATCCGCAGATGTGACACCTTTTGTAGGTTCTGAGGTCCTGCTTCTTGTGGCTGCTGTTGTGGTGTTCTTAAACCTAATATAGTTTTGATGATTGATTTTAGCTCAGTTGACAATTCCTTATTTCGTATCTTCTTTTTACGTGGTCATTGACGAGTTCTCTTCCTAAACAAATATAAGATCACTATTTGTGTCATGTTGACTGTACATCGGAAGTGGCAAAGAAAAATACATAACTGTTGACACGTGAAGTGTCTAACATTGCTCCGAATATAGCCTTTGGCCATCCCTAGTTCGTCTTTGGCAGGAGTACGTCTGATATTTCTGATCCAAAGCATCGACTCCTCTCATTGGTACCTGGTTTCCCATTTGCTTCAACATTTCCATTGTGATGCATAGACGAAATCAACAAGATGCAGTTACTTCTTGGTACAAAGGAAACCAACGTATTATCGTGTGTACATAAATTTACAGAAGTTTGTTGGTAGTTGGTTTAGTTTGTAAAAATGCAGGTGGAATTTCGCGCTTATTCTTACGAAGTGTCCCAACATATGTCAGACCAACCCGTTTTAATTCATTCAATAGATCTACAGAAGAAAACCAGTTATCTTCTTTAATATTTCGATTTGTGTTCATAATTGAAGAAACTAATTTTATTACACTACATGTTGGAACCGAAAAGTTTGTTTGGATTGGGTTCGATTGTCTTTCTTGTATAAACAAGCGAATTTATTAGATAATGCGTTTTTGAATCACATGTCACATCTTGATGCCATATTTTTTTTATTTTACTTTTGATATATTGGCGAAAAGAGCAGCGGCCTCGAAATGCAACAAGATTTCATCTACAACTACATATTCGCTGCAACTGAAACAGTTCGTGCTGTTGTAAAATTTCACAAATTTGTGAATTTGCAGCAAGCTTATCATCATTGTCACTCCTGCTCCTTCTAGTTGTTTGTTCGTCAAATCTTGGCGTTGCAAAAAAAACAAAAGTCGTTGTTCAGACATAAGACCTCTAAATATATCTCTCCCAGTGCCATCCGTTGGCAAAAAAAAAACTTCTAGCATCTTCGTGATTGATTTGAACATTCATGCCAAAATTAATAAAAGTCCCAGAAATGCTTTCAATTCAATCATGTCTACATGTCCCACATAAATAGCCGTTGGTCCATAAAAATCTTGTTTTCGTAGTTTTTGCATTTGTATGTTCTAATATTGCTTTTAGGATTTCCTTCCGTAAAGAAAAGAGACCATGCTTCTGAAGGTGTTCTAGGAGGAGTATTTACTGCTGGATCCTTTGCTCGGATCACTATATTAGAGAACCTGGTACGCGAAACAGCGGGAACATTTTTGGACCACTTATACCATTTCGTCCATAACAGTAACTTGTACCTGGACTGACATCACCCAAATCTTCTTCACTTTTGTCTTCAGATTCGACTTCAAACTCTGAAGATGTGTGTGGTTCTTGCATCGCTCAAATCATCATCACGTTCTTCGGGGCATTCAGTTTCACTGATATCATCATAAAAGTTTGCGGCAAAATTTTCTAACTGTTCCAAACGATTCCAAGCTTTCTTCTTAGAGATTTATTCGCTACGTGCAAATTTCTAAAGCTTGTTACTATTTTCGTTACTTAACATTCAGAAATGTAACTTATGTATTACTATTATTGTGCATTATGTTGCCTATTAAAATAACACTGAGTAAATTTCATACAAACTTTTCCCAAGCGAGATGAAAGTATATAGCTAGGTTTTAACACAGGATTCTAGTTAAAAAAGAGCGAGTAGTCAATTGTGGAAATCTGTTTATCTTTATACCAACGAGGCTTTATCGAGATTTCGCCTACTAATTGAATTTTAGCGCTTCAGTAAATCGTAACTTCAGACCATAAATTTTTACTGCAAATTGTTTATCTACAGTAGTGAGTAACTACGGCCTGCGTGGAATTTACAAACTGCAAGCTGTAGAAATTTAGCTTTTAAAAGTAATCTTATTTTACAAATTATACCCTAGAGCACTTAACATGTAACCCAGGTGTACAAGTTTTAATCGAATTTAGAACTTAAAAATTTACACACCATGGATGTCTTGCACAAACAAAACAAGAAGTTATTCATGAAATATACTATGACAATAGAATAAAATAAAATAGAATAATAGTAAAATTTTACTGAATTATAACAAAAATATGTAGATATAATAAAAATATACAAATAAAAGTAAAGTAAAAAGCGTCAAAGTAATAATTGAGTACAGAGTTGGATATAAAGAGACAATGATCGACGTTATAGGGTTCACGATCACAAAAACAGACATCTATTTTCCAAAAAAGGAACGAAGAATTTATAGATTTTAATTCGTCTCGTATATAACTTGAGGCTGACTCTGCGCTGGATCAGCGCTAAATAGCAGACGGAAGCAGCACACATTACGGTGGCGATAGCCAGGGTGGCGGCATATGCTTTGCATGCCAGTTCCCAAACACTACCGCTTCAAATTTTTCCAAACCGCAAACCCTAAAACAAACTTGCAGTCGCTGTTACTTATACTAAATGATATTTATTTAAATTGTTGTCCCGTAGAAGAAAAAGTAGTTGCAATGAGAAATCTTTAAATAATGGAAACCTAATGAACTTTAATCAACTTGGTTTTAGAAAAGGTAAATCGACCGCTTAGGTCGTAGTAATAATTTTAGATCTGAATGTAGGTCTAGTGAATCTTATATTGGTTTTTTTTTTGTATATACTTAAGTAAAGATTTTGTCCCAGTAACTAATGTTTATACTAACAAGGACAACAGGCAGTGTCCCTCACTCATTTAAATGAAACTTGATTGGTTTATAAACCAATCAAAATCTTGACTGATGTAGTATAACGACAACGGTAACTTTGTAGTGTGACGTATTGAAATAATAACTTCCTAATTATCTCGAAATTGTATTTATTTACTAAATTTTAAATTATCTATCCCCCTACGGATTTCGGCATAAAATTTGTCTTCTTTAGGTGCATAATAGAAATAATTACACAAGTTACACTTATTTATTTTTATGTCTGGATACGATCTTTCAATATAGTTTTTAATTTACTATTACTTTAATTATTGCTGGAGTAAAGCATCTATACAATGCGATATGTCCGATGTCCTAAGGTTGAAGTAGTTGAAACTGATCTTCTATCCAGCTACACATCCCATCGGCTTAATCCGCAACGTTAGGATTTACGGTTTTTATTAAGGTTATTTCCTTTTGTATGTAACAAATTCAGAACATTAGCGATGTTGATTCTCATGACTTCGACAGTTACTGTTCAACAATCAAATCGTGAAACGCTGTCGTCCTTAATAAACCCTGAACTGCAACATTTAAGTATCTCTTACTCTATACATGGTGGGCCACCACATTCGCGTCGGTTTATATACGAAAAGTGGTAACATATTTTCATTTTTTTTTTGTTAAAGGTTTACTAGTACAGAAGGCACATTCAAAATTATTTGAATTATACAGGGTGACTCAAAGTAAAGTTACACACCAAAGTTGTGAAAAATTAAATGTAATGGTATAGTAAGCATTAATACAATCTTAAAGACCGTTAAAATTAGAATCTAAATAAGGTAATAAATAGAGGGTGTTCCATTTAAAATAAAAGAGCTACTTGCCTTTAAAGATAGCGAAAACTAAAAGTATGTTTTTGTTCACCTGTATATATTTTTTTTACATTACTTTTATTTTATTAACATGTCTTTAGCTTTAGTTAAAAAATAAATACAGTTTAAAATATCTAGCTTAAATATGCATGCCAAGCATGCCTCTTAAATTTTAGTCTACATTTTGAAGAATCGTTAATTATCTCGTAAACGAGTTGAATTAGGTATAAGATACCTAATACCAACTTGCCTTTATTTAGTTTGTGATATCAAAATATGCCATAATATACAGAGTGTTCCATTTAATTTTTCACAACTTTCGTATGTAACTTTTCTTTGAGTCACCCTGTATAATTCACAATAATTTTGAAATGTGGTCCTTCTGAACCTGTGTAACTCTTAATAAAAAAAAATTGAAAATATGTTATCACTTTTCGTATATAAACCGATGCGAATGTGGTGGCCCACCCTGCATACACTAAATGTAGAAAAATACATACAAATGTGTTGGTAGACATCCATATTTCACCGTCTCTAAAATTCTTCAGTATCACCTGGCGAGATTTGTAATGGAACATGCAAATATATACAATACATTATGAATTGTAAGTTATAAGGTTTTCAAACTCATTATTTTTTTTAGAAGTTTTGCTGAGTTACCAATACTATATCCACAAATATGTTATACATATCGTCATGATTTAATCAATTGATATTATTTAATTCTAACGTTACTAGCTTTACTGTTATCTATTTTAAAATAATAAAAAGGACACAAAATGTCTCAGTAAACAGCCAGACGATTTCCAGGTGATGTAAAAGACCTGCATTTGGCAAGTCCTTTAAGGATATCTCCTTTTAGAATTTCCTTTTCGGTAAATAATCAGCAGAAAGACACCTACAGATCGAAATCAAATTTTAGAACGCGAATATTATATATTTATAACAGATTTTGCATTTTTTACAGTGTATTTATTTTGCTTAAATTTAGTATAATAAGGCTTTTACATGATAGCTGTAACCCAAGTTCATTGATATGTCAATAAGAAGACAGGGAAAGTTGCTTGGATTCGGCTCTCACATCGGTGAATTTAACGAACTTTTTCGAGGCAGTTTTCAACCCTTGCGAAGCCCTTGCAATCGCAGACTATGTCTGTTAGTTTTTTTTTGTAATTCGAATCAAGTCTCGTCACTATCAGTCGAGTCAGTAAGGCTTCAATAAGGCATATTTTTAATACCACGAGTAGTAAATAACTTGGGATAAACACTAACAACATGCGTTCATCTTTATGAAAATATTTGGGCAGATCAATAATATAATGGTTATCATGAATTTAATACGTGTACAATATCATACATTTAAGAATAAATAGTGAAATATAATGCCTAAATGATCTAAAAGATATTAATGATGTTTGTTTCGGTTTTTTTTCTGTAAATTCGGTTACGTATTGGCATGTTTAATATATATGGATAAATTGCACATAACCTCTTGTATTTTCTGAGCAAATAAGAATTTTCGAATTGGAAATAAATAAGAGGAGTGGGAGTTGTTACCGATAAAAAGCAATTTTGAGAAGGAAACTATTGTCGCTATCCATTAGTACCAGTAAAGCAGTTAAATATTTATCTAGCTTCCCTTTAATATCTTACAGTTTTGGAGATATTAAAGCAAACAGAGAACGGTAGAGTTACCGACAGGGCGCACTAGCTTTCGAAAACCGGAGAGTTAGCGGCTAAGGAAGTTGCCGTTATTCCTGTACTACATCAATCCATAAACCCACCAAGGTTTATTTTAGGTAGAAGTCCCAATTACTGACACTTTAAGGGATAGAATGATGTCAATGTTTAGGATTCCAAGATCACACTGGAAGAATAATTTTGATTTTGAAACTTAAAATAAATTCCTCCAGGATTATTTTCAATCGAAAGCTACGCTAAAACACAGCAAAAGAAACTATTATAGGAAAAAAATACAGGGAAGCTGTTAGTAATTAGGAGAGGGTCAGAAATTGGTACATTTACCTGAAATCGGTAAGGGATACTTGCTTGTGTTCCCCTGTAAGTGAAAATGTTGTTTTAAAAATCACTATGGTTCAGATTCAAGTAATTTTCGCTCAATCATTTCGTGAGGTGTTGACAACGCCTGGTAGGCAAAAACTCGTTTGTAACTTCCTAGTGTTTCCTTTGATTGCTTTCGCTGGTATGTTGATGCCTATAATGGACCGTGCCTGGTCACTCACCGCCTAGCGGCATTTCTTAGGTTTTTGTTGGCATTTTTTTTATGTTGTACCGATAACCGAATTCGTTTTTTTCTTTTAAAGGAGATTGTAAATCGCAAATAACTAAAAATCACCGAATCTTCAAAGATAGATTCGATCTCCTAAATGTGAGGTTCCACCAAAACGAAAGGCGGTATTTTTGCCTATACGCGTACTAGGTTCCATTCAAAGCGATGACTGGTAGTATTTCCCTTGCCAGTCCCCTTCATTCATAAAGCCACAAATGGTATTATGAAATTATCAATCTCTAGGCAAAACTATTTAGATCTAAACGCTTGGAATAATAATTTCATACTTAAACATGATGCGCTATGCGAGGAATATTTTTTATGCCTACGAGTAGTAGTAATTAGCAATAGAAAATTGAATATGCACATGTTTTCCATTATTTTTCAATCGTTTCGTAGCATATGTGTAATATTGTCTCAGCGTTAATATCAGTTTTTTAATTAACCTTTAATTTACAGGGAATGCCGAAGTATACATCATGTTGGCATTACTTATAGGTTTGGTCACCGTTGTAATAGGATGTTGGTTGTCGGATAATTGTTGGTCTCCCGAACCTGATCAGGTGGTGACCATCGCCTGACCCAAATCGAACCCAACTCCTCTGCCACTAAGAACACTCATGCCATCACCGAGTCTAGTCAGTGCATCATCTTCGACCAGCCCTGATTCAAGTCCAGAAAGTGATTGGCCTCTGGTTGATGTTTCAGAAAGAGATTCGATGAATCTCTGACAACACGCCCCCAACGACAACAATAATGACGAAGACATTTTCGACAACGTGATTCACGTGTTTGAGACCAAAAAAGAAGGTTTGACTACAAAACCGCCACAAAATGACTTTAATATCATGCACAATGGCAGTATTATCAATCATCACGATCCCGAAGTCATTGAAGATAATACTAACTTTGTATGTGCGGGTAATTGTGATAAGATTGTCCCTAATAGTGTGGTTATTGATATGGGCAGTCAATTTGACTTATTGTAATTTATAACAGTTTTATAAGTGTAACTAAGCAAAATATACCTTATAATGGATACAATGAGCAGGAATTGAATAAGTATATTTTTAAAATGGGTAAGAAATTCCAAACCTTGTGTTGAAAATTGCTTTCATGTATAATAAATATAAATATAAATATAAATATAAATATAAATATAATGAAATAAATAAATTCACATCCTATAATCACCGAGCAGACCGAGCAACTTGCCTGGGAAGCTGTCATTGCGATCAGTATGAGAACAAGTCACGTAAATATGCGTCTCTTGCACCGATTGAAGTTCTGGCATCTCAGCCAGTTGCTCGATCAATGCACACGTTGGTGGAGTCAAATTCTAGTTTTCTTTTTTTGATTTTTTTTTTCATATTATTAGCTAATAATCCAAAAATGTATGCTATTGTACTAGAAACACACACCAAAGTTTTGTAAACAGTTTTGCAGGAACAACAAGTTCATATTTTCTAAGAAACTAGCAAACTGCTTTAAAAAACGTTCATAGAGCGCGAATTACTTTCCATCGGTTAGTGAATAGCTCTGGCACAAAATCTGGTAAAATTATACTTTATTGCCTCCATTATTTACTCTGTTTTGGGTACGCCGACAGGCAAGCCAAATCTTGGATAGGCAGATAATGTCTCAGAGAGGTATATAATAATAATAATAATAATAATAATAATATGTCTTTATTTTCTTTTCCCGCAGCATAATACATATTAATAACAAAAACATAAAATCAGAATAATAAGGAGAAAAGAAAATCTTAAGGGGCAGTTCAGTTGAGCAGCACATTGTCTGCTCCCTGCTCTTCCACTAAACCCTTATATTCCTAATCATACTACAAAACAAATCAATTTTGCCTATAATTTAACTTACGCTAATATTCCGCAATAAATAAAGAAATAAATAAAATAACAACATTATATGACTTACTTAAGTGAATATATGTCACAAATATAATGTAGAGAGAGAGAGAGAGAGAAGAAAAAATCAATCTCTATTGACGCGCCAGCAAATAAGAATAAATAGCACATTTGAAACCGGCTAAATTTTTTGTTTTAAAACTATCAGGAAGAGGATTGTAAAGTGCATAGATATTATATGAAAAAGACCTAGTGAAGAGGGCTGTTCGGTGAAAAGGTGGGGTTATTAGGTTTTTATTCCTGATGTTAATATTATGTACATCACATCGGTACCTAATTTTATTATATAGATATGGAGGGCCACGGTTGGTTAGTACTCCATGAAATAGAACTAGAGAATGAAAGATCGTCCGATTCCGCATGTTAAGCCATTCCAACTCTATTAATTTATAAGATATGCTGTCATATTTGCGTATACGAAATATATACCGCATGCAAGCATTCTGCACCTTCTGCACTCTACCAACATCAACAGCATCCAGACATGGTCCATACACCATACAAGCATAAGTAAACAAAGATAAAACAAAACTTTGGCACAGCATAATTTTCAACTTTTTACCAAAGATGGATCTGAATGGATAGAGCAGTTTCAAGTTATTGTATGCGTACCTTATAGTGTTAGAAATATGTTTACGATTCGTTTAGATAAACGAATTATCGATTATTAATCCCAAATTTTTTGCTTTACTTGTAATTGAAATAGTTTCACCGTTCACCGTAAGCCTGATATTTTGAATATGCCTTTCCACGTCCGTTTCTCTACCAAACAACATAGCTTTAGTCTTAGTAGGATTGAGAACCAACGAATGATTAACTGAAAACGGTAAATAGATTCTAAGTCTTGGGTAATCCTACTAACGGCAAGTTGTATGTCACTAGTTGGAAATGACAAGTAAATTTGTGTGTCATCTGCGTACATCTGTATATTACAAAACCGAACACAATCAGGCAAAAAGCAAGTGTAGACAGAAAATAATAGGGGTCCCAGGATAGAGCCTTGGGGCACCCCTCGATAATTAGGAAGCGGAGAAGAAGTATAGTTCACTAGGCGAACAACCTGATACCGGTCACTCAAATATGAACGCACCATTCGCACCAACGCGTCATTACAGCCTAAATGGTGAAGAAGAGAGAGCAAAATATTATGGTCAATAGTATCGAAAGCTTGCTATAGTCCAACATAACTAGCAAACTAAGGTGACTCCGATCCCTAGCCTCGATAATATCGTCAGTCACTCTCAAGAGGGCAGCACTACTACTATGTCCCTGCCGAAATCCCGACTGACAGTCGGGAATTAATTTGTAAGTATCCAGGTGTTTCCTGAGTTGCTCATGTATAATTTTTTCTAACACCTTACTAATTGTAGGAAGAATACTGATAGGACGTAAATCCTTAATCTGAGCAACAGAACCAGTTTTAGGCAATGGCAAAACCACGGCAAACTTCCAAGAAAGCGGAAAATAACTTGATTCTATACAGCAATTTACAATATGTGTTAAATATGGTCGCGCAGGTAAACAGCTAGAGGACAGCTTGTTGGCAAGGCAAGTAAACAGACAGATGGAACGACGGCTTGATCAAATAGACACAATAGGCACAGTATATATGTATAGTCAGTAGTTTCACATCGCCGGTGACATGGGTTTCAAACATGGCGCCAAGGAAATTCGCGGTTCGCATAAAGGTGGGTGAAATTGTAACTAAAACTATTTGAATTTGTTTACAAACAAAAATCTAACCTACAAAGCCGTTCCATTCTGTCATTTTGTTATAGGAGTGGCATTGATGTTGTGCGATTTTCTGTCATTTGTCAGTCTGTTTGAGTATATAGGTTATTTTTGTGCCTACTTTGCAATTATTAGTTGGAAATATAGCCGCCAAACGCCATCGGGAATTTCTTTTTAAAGTATAAAAAGAAGAAAAATATCCTTACATTCACCAAAAAAAAACATATTTAAAAAATATATAATATAATACAACATGTTTCGGCTCACAAATGCCATCATAAGGTCTTCTACAAGTCAAAAAATAAAATACATTTAAATAGAACGCAGTGATAACATGCAGTTATTACTATTATATAACAGTTTTTAAATTGTAATTAAATGTTAAAATATTGAGTAATATAAAATAAGTGATATTAATTAATAAGGTTGATGATTAATACTTACAATTTCTTTTAATTATTATTGGCCTCGGTATTATACCATTAGGCCACTTTTAAACAAAAACTTACAAAAATTATTAATATTAATATATACTGTGAGAGTTCACACGGTTATGGAATCAAGACTAAAGAAGGCATCGCAAAATAACAAAACGATCCAAAAGAAGGTGAAAAACATTTCATAGATAAAAAGATTTTAAAAACCTATATGTGTATCGTGTCTGTGTGGAAGAATACCACATATATACAAATGAACAAATATAAATAAAGATAAAATTTAATAATTAATGTAATGTTAAATTATGTTTTAATGAAATGGAAATATAATAATAATTAATGTAATATAATGTTGCATTCATTCTTAAATTTAATTTTTATGTTCATACTTTTTATTTCGTCTGTTGTATATATGTGGTATTCTTTCACACAGACTCGATACACTTATAGGTTTTTAAAATCTTTTCTTTTTATCTCTGAAGTGTTTTTCAATTTTTTGGACCGTTTCGCTATTTTGCGATGCCTTCCTCAGTCTTGATTCTATATCCGTGTAAACTGTCTCACAGTTAATTTTAATTTTAATCTGTTGTTATGTATTTGTTTGTCTCTTATTAATTATTATCACTTATTTTAACCTATACTATATTACTCAATACATATTTTAATCTTTAATTACAATTTTCAAAATTTAGAAACTGCACTGAGAAAAGAGATTACCTTAAATGAAAAGTTTTATAACTTTTGGTTTTTATCATGTTCAACGAAAAGAATATCTTTTCTCAGAAAAGTGTTTATTTTAATTGGAAGTAGCGTGACAAACAATAATGAACAAAAAGTGAATATTTTTCGCGCGAGGTTAAAGGAATTTCAGAAATAATTGGAATCTTTTCAGTTAATGTTGATTTACTTATAAGTCAAGGAACTTTATGGCAGTGTTTGAAGGTTTTAAAACTGTTACACACGGGAAAAGCGATCATGTTGTTGTCAACCATTTTTCATGCATTTGGTTACAGTTACTAAATTATTACTTGATTTAGGAATATTAAAAATATTCCTGTATTCAATCAGACAAATAATGTGGTTAGTAAATTTATTTGAACATAGCGCAGTATTTATTAATTTAACTAAATATTTACATGGAAGTAAAAATAAATATCGTATTTTATTTTCATATAGCAGTTTCCTCCCCATATAATACAGCAGATGAGCAGATATACTTGTGTGTAGTAAAGAAATTGTCGCATACATAGCGCATCTCCTATTTCATTCCAGAAACAGATAATATTTCAGCCAAAATAGGCTGAAAACTACGATGGTAACATACTAATCTGTTAAATAGAAAGTAAATCGAGCACTGTGAGATATACTGATAACTAATAGGAAATACCAATAAACTTCAGTCTCACAAATTCTTTAATCTTCAAAAACACAATGCACATTTCATTAACTACGCTAACATTTTCAGGTGTACATACAAGTGTATTGTCAAATACCAAATGCGTAAATATAGTAAGTATATCCTAGGTTACAAAAATTAATCATTAGGACTACTATATTCAATGAATTCTAAATATTTATAATTAAGGGGTGTTAAATCAGTATTGAGTAGGCTATTAATATGTTTTTTCATATAAATAGCTTCCCACATTTTAAGAATCACAATCCAATATTGGTATTTCCTATTAGTTGTACTAATCTGTCATATTAACCAGAACAACATCCAACAGGAGTTATGGCCATTGAAAGGACGATGGTCACTGCAACCAACTACCCAATACCACAGAATATCTAACAATTGTTAGATATTTTGTGCCAATACTACCAAGATTTATTACATTCTAATTCTAATTTCAATTGAAAATGATCACGGCATTTTGTTGTGTTTACGCTTAAGTCTAAAATGAATAAATGTTATAAGAAAAGGAAAAACCTGTTGAATCAAAATGGTTACGGTTTTCTGCCAATCTGTATAGTTTTCAAGTTCAAAATAAAGAGGATTTGAGTCAACCATCAATATCTTTCAGTTAAAAGAATAAACTGTTTCAACGAAAAATGTATTACTTCACCAAATCATGTTGGCCATATAGAAAACGCAAAAACTTTTGATTTAATGCAATTCCTTTTAAATGAAAAAGATATTTCTCTCAGTGTGCTATCAGTAATTTAGTAATAACTATATGTTATCACTGCATTTTATTTGAATGTATTTTAGTTTTTGACTTGTAGAAAACGTGGCACTTGTGAGCCGAAATATGTTGTCTTAAATATATTTAAAAACTTTGGGTGAATGTAAGGAGATTTTTCTTCTTTTTATACATTACTAACTACCATATCCATGGATTTCAACATACAAGTTTTCTTCTTATTGCCGGCTATCGGGTAGCAGACAGACATCGCTTATGACAGCTGAAAGTGCACGACACTTTTCTTTTAAATGCTCTGGATCTTCTAATTTTGATAACAAACTTGGCAGGCCCGGAACGTTTTTTTCAGCTTTTTGTATAATTTCGTCAAAATGCTCCAAAAAGGTAAGCTTGGTATCCAACCTCCTTTACTGTCCGACAGCACCTTGTGAAAGGCACCGTTTCTCCACCATTCGCAGTGCATTACGCATGATGCCCGCCACCACGCCCGGGAACTTTCCTCTAGCTACGATGACAATGTCATCAGCGTACCTCTGCGTCCATATTCCTTTGTCGTTTAATGATCTGACGAGATCATCCACGACCAACCTCCACAGCAGCGGTGACAGTACGCCCCCTTGAGAACACCCCTAGTGGTCCTCATGCCGATATTTTTATCTAGCATCTTGGCATAGACCACTCTGCCTCTTAGCATGCAGTCAACCCATCTGCTAGTCGTGTGGTCAATGTTCCGATCCATTAAAGATCGGTTCATCGAGGGCGTTGATGTGTTATCAAAGGCGCCCTCGATGTCTAAAAATACTGCAAGGGCAACTTCCATTTGATGTTGGCCCCTTTCGAGTCCTTCCACCAAACTATGCGGAGCATGCGATATATTTTTTTTTGTTTTCTTTTTTTTGTTACTATTCAATAAATCTAAATTATATTGAAACTCATCTGTCGTCTGTACCAAGATGACCATACAGCATATACATAGCGCAGTTCCTTGATCTTTATTATTTCATTTTCCAATATCTCACGCAGTATGCCTATATATAATAATTTGCTAAATTTTGGCTTTAAAACAAAGTTAATTTATGTTGGCTAATACCCGCAAATTAACATGCTGGCTACCCAAATGCAACTTTTTTGCGTTTAATGTTCTATTTCTAGATTTTAATTGAAAGGAAATTGTGACTTTGACTTTACCTCTTGTTAATACAAAATTTAACATTCACTAGTTAATAAAACCAAAAATGAGCGTTAATGCATACTACTAATTAATTAATAATATTAGTTCTTAAGTAAGTTCTTTCTGAAGTAAAACGCAACCTTAAAATATTTAATTGAAATATATTCTATGCGATGCAATTTTCAACACAATCGTACATACTGCAAAGTAAACCGTTCGTAAATGCGAATTTGATGTTAACAAAAACACTTCACAACGAAAATATAATATTTAATGTAATAGACATCAACTTCGCGGAACTCTGCACAAAGAATATAATCTAAATACCCTGTCCGTTTTAAGATTTATTAACAAAGTATTTCTATGTAATGTACAGAAAACTTCTAAACTAAGAAATCATAAAAATTCAAGTTGGTATTACATAAAGAAGAGTAAAACATACAAAGAAATACTTACAGATCTTCCCCATGTATTTCATCCTATAGTCGGAGGCGTAGAAAATGATCTATTAAAGAATAAAATGATAACCAAAGACTTTACCTGTGTACTGCATATGTCAATTAATATGTAATAAGTGTTATTTGTAAAGTATAGTTGCTTATCTAGATAAAAATTGAGATATTGATATGTCGATATATATACATACGTAGTATATTGTGTATTTTTAATTTGCGTTTGTGTAGTTAGATATGTCAAGATTCCAATAATTTCTTTAAGCAGACAGTAAACGCAGACCAAAAGTATACCAATATTGATTTAACCCTATACGTTACAGATGTTTTCAATTGATCTACACTAAATTACAACATTAATTAATTAGTACCAACGCGTGAAGAGTATGATTAGTGTTTTCGGAGTATGTACTTACATCTATTTGCGAGTAATATGTAACTAAGCTCATGTAATCTAATGAAAAAGTATATGTCATACCTGTTATATTTAACCGTAGAACTATTTATACAATTTATGAATATACAACATCGTAATTTATACACGTACGTATTTATTTTTTGAGATTAGTGAACCTGTCATATCACGCATGCCTTTTCTATATCGTGCCTCTTAATCATTTTCGAAATTGTGCATTTCTAGACTCCAGATTATTACAAATAGAAATCAAACCAGCAGCATTTCTAAAAGTAATTATTACAACAAAACACGGCAAAGCATTGCATTTTGACCCGACAGTAGTTGCCAGAAAACACATCTTTATCAATAACAATAATATTTCTTCATCGCAAAGGTCTTAGGGGGGCTCGACGACATCGTTAAATTCCTGTTTCCTCTTTGATAACTTTGTCAAAATAGCAGTAAAATAGATTTTGTTAATTTAGTCAATTTATACCTATAATTTTGTTTCCGGTCGAAACATATAGGTTGATTTTAAGATGCTAAAATTTGTTGCGTTCACTGGATTGGTAAACTGTAAAAGAAAAAACAATTGAATGGACAGACATGTCGCGTTGCGCTTTTTTCTAAAGCTCTTCAGTGCCCCTCGGCGATAACTGCATGTTACAGCGTATATACAGACTGTTCCACCGAACTAGATCATTAGAATTTTGATGTAGAATCTTGAACTGCTATTTAAAGAATTTCAGCCTTACAGCACTTTTGGTATACAGAGTGTCAATTTCACTTTCTTATGTTAAATGGAATCGTGCAATTGTTATAGGTGCAGTATATTGTTTGCATCATTTGTGATGAATTTGTATCAATGTTTCCTATTCCTAAAGCTAATCGTTTTTAAGATATTTGTAATTTTGACAAAATTTTGATATTTGCACTCTTTCCAATAAAATTAAATATCTCATAGGCTATTAGACATTATTCAACTGATATGAATGCAAGCACACGTTCATATGAAATTGACTACGACAGCGATAACTGCAATATCCTATACAGGATGTTCAGGAACTCATGTCCAATATGGATATATTTAAAGTAAAATAACTTTTTTTTTTCAAATGGAATGTGGTATTTTTCAGTGCAGCATTGAATTCAACGCAAGATTCTACAGTCACAGTTACAATAAATACTTCAATTATTATTACAAATGAATGCAAAAAGAGATGACGCATCATTTTGAAACATACGGAGTGTTCCGAATAACTTGCTTAAGGGTAGGAACTTTGGCATATTTCTGTCGGTTTTATGAAATAAGTATGAATATTTCACAAACTATCAGAAATAGGTACACTAAACCTTAACACTACTCGATCTAGAATCTTGCGCTCTCTTCAATACTACACTGAAAACATACCACGTCCCATTAAAAAAAAAAAGGTTTTCTTACTTTAAAGATATCCGTGTTGGACATGAGTTTCTGAACACCCTGTGTAGGACATTGTAATTATCGCTGTCGTAATCAATATCTATAACCGTGTACTTACATCCACATCAGTAGAATATCTGAATGTCTAATAGCCTATCAGATATTTAATTTTATTGAAAAGAGTGCAAACGTAAAAATTTTGACAAAATTGCAAATATCTCAAAAACGATTAGCTTTAGGAATAGGAAGCAAATATAAACTTATCAAAAATGATGCGAGCAATACACTGAACCCATAAAAATTGCACCATTTCATTTAAAATAAGAAAATTGATATCGACACCCTGTATACCAAAAGTGTTATTAGGCTGAAAATATTTTAGATCATGGTTAGCCATAACTATTCTGCAAGTTTCAAAATCAAATTCCCACTAGAAGTTCGAAAAATTCTAATGATCCAGTTTGGTGGGACACTTACATATATGCTTAGGTAGTGGGGAAAATAGTGAATGAAAGTATTAGGATATTAAAATCAATATACTTTGAAGAAGAAGTCTGTAGAAGTATGTATACGCTAATGTGCTACATGCAGTTATCACCGAGGGGTACTAAATCGCTTTAAAAAAAAAACGAAACACGACGTGTCGGTCCATTGCAATAATTGTTAATACATTTTTCTGCGGATTTTATTAAATTTTAGCAGAAGGGTAAACGGCTTACGGTGAGAATCTGTGCATATCTGTAGCGTATGTAAGATTATTTGTTGGTCTGTAAGCATCCGTAATACATGCTTACGGTCTTACATATGATCTGTCAGACACCACAAATGTACATAGAATTCCACCATTAAGTTATCTATCAATGTCGCATTTTAGAATACCGTGATATTTATGATTCTTTTGTTTTAGAAACGAATGTATGTTTTTTTAAGGATTTTTGCGGTGATTTATTCTAAAGAGTTAAATGAAAGGAGTTTCGAGAATTTGAACCTGATGATGTTTTATGACAATACAAAAATTATTTTTACAAAACCTACCGGAAGAAGGTTCAATAGACTCATTTGACGACTCCAGCGCCCAAAACGGATATGACGTAATATGTATTTCTTTAAATTTTGACTGCTCTAGAGTGAACCCAAAATGAGTAGTACATATGTCGTCATATCCGTTTTGAGCGCTGGAATCATCGGAAGAATCTATTACACTAGCTTTAGGGGTGTATAAGTTTTGAGCTGAGAGACTAAAGGTGCATCCACACGCTCGGAGTTCGCCGAACTCCGAGCACTAGTTTGGCGATCTCCTAGTCGTGTGGACGGGCAGTTCGGGGTTCGGCGAACTAGTCGGCAAACTGTTTGCCTATTCCCGATCTGCAATGGAAAATGGCGCACGAATATTCGGCTAGACGGAGTTCGTGCACCCGTCCACACATTCGGGAAGGTATTTAGAGTGAGAGGGAAAGCTGTTGACAGCTGTCTAGTGAGCTCGTCTCTTACTAGTCATACTATTATTACTTACAGTTAATAACTGTTACATATGACGGCGGGTAACAGATACAAATTTATTTACTGAAACAACTATGTCGTATGCTGAAAATGACAGCTTGGCCAAAGATAATAAACAATTCAACGTGTTTTTTTGACATTGATATGAGTGCAATTTTAGTATTCAATTATTACATGAAATTGATGCATTTCAAGTAAATTAAAGATCTTAAGTTTTATAAAAATTAATGTTGAGATAAAGTAATTAAATAATTGCAATGTTATCCTAAATATTAAAACGCTTACCACTCTTTTCATAATTCATCAAATTTCTTGAATTCTACTAAAGAGGGTCGAAATGTATATTGTTATGTGATAATCTGGTTTAAATGAGTATATGATTTTTGTCTATAAAGAGGCAAATAAATTAAAAAATTAGATGATATTTATTAATATATAATCATTTAAAAGACACCACCCTCCTTCCTCACGGCCCTCAATTTGAAGTGATAAAGAATCCATACATCCCCAGTGGACCGTGTTTGTGCAAACATATTCGCCTCATTGTAAATATTACTCATACGGGTGTATGATACTTGTAGAAAATTGGATAAATAATGGCGAACAAATTTGAGCAAAAAATATTTCTTTGATTAACCTATAATTTTTACGAGGAACGTTTCAATGATAACAATCACGTTAGAAGGTCAATAAAACTACTTTTCTTGTTCGAGTTTGTTCGCCATTGTATACGCAATTACCCATACATTCATCATCGTAAACTTGAAAAATAACAGAAATTAAATAGCATGAGTAATTGTAGTTGTCAATATTTTCATAACCTAATGAATGAATTACTGGCGTCCGTGATTCATATTGAGTTTCTGTCATGCTCAACCAAAATGACAGAACTTCAAATATTTATGATTTGCCGGGTTTCTAACCAAAAAAGAGTTTCAATTATGCAGTGACAGCAATGATTCATAACCAGTCATAATTTCTGTACCAACACCAACCTAATTCATGCAATCACTCAATGCTACCACACTAAACTCTCATACCGAACATTCGGCGTTTTCCCGTATCTGCTCGGAGTTCGGCGAACCCCGAGCGTGTGGACGGTCGCGTCCACACGATTCGGTAGTTGCCGAACATTCGGAGTTCGGCGAACCCCGAGCGTGCGGATGCGCCTTTAGGAACAGCCCGATCTGTAAAAATTCAAAATAGCACCTGTCATTGAATTTGTGGAATTTTTCTTATGTGTATTATAATTCATATTTTCATTTCCCCTGTACAATGTTCCTTTTTCCTTCATATCTGCCTCTTCTTTGGTATGAATGCTTAACTTGAGAATCATTTTTAGAACTGTTTGCATTCCAATTTCATAAAACCACGAAACATAAAACCCAAGTTGCAGGCTCCTGTCACTTTGACAGATGTATTGACTGTAATTTCTATCGTAAGAAGTCACCCGCACCATTTTGGTTCATCTATTCTGCGTCGACATTACGATGACGACATGTACTTTTCATTTTGGGTTCACTCTGCCTACGTCTATTCAGTCCTTAGAAACCATCTGGAAGGCAGTAAATTTACATTTTTTGGGTTTTCCGTATTTTAACCATGGAATTGTCAAATTCTTAATTCCTATTTTATTTGCTAGAAATGATACCGTTATTTTTCGCCCTCAAAAAACTGCACTTGAACTTTCAATTATTATAATAATAATGATAATTCATGCCTGGGCATTCCCAACAGCTTTCGCCAATTACAGGGGCATCGGGCCAGCCATGAGTTATTATTAGTTATTACGCATGCGCCCGTGGCGAACTTAAGATGTTCGTCTCTCAGAATTCGCCAAGGAGTGAGGAAAACCACGAAAACCTCACTCTGAGAGCAGTCCGTCGGACTCGAACCCAACGACTCCGCGACTGATAGCCAAGCGTGCAAGCTACTAGACTATCAGCCGGGCTGGCAAGAGTTGTAGTTCAGTAATAAAAAAATGCATGGAACTTCTAAGCATTCCAACACCCTTGATGTATAGAATTCAAGAAGTGAAATGCATAACGAAAACCAAAATGCACCTGAATAATATAAATGATAAAGTAAATATTCTAAAACTTGTAGGTGTTTTATTTATATAGCAACTACTGTCGGATTAAACATGCGGTTGATGTTAGTTAAATTAGAGCAAATTTATACTTTATTTTATATGTGTATGTCTAAGCAAGCATGTGAGAATGTGGTATTCTCCCGTCCATATTAGTAATACAGCCTTATTTGACAGGTATGTATAACTACAATAATATTTGAGAAATGAGACGTTGTTAATATTTGCTATTTTAGTCTATCAGCGTCTGAGTAGCTATCAGTTGTTACATTATACATTGCATCTGACGATTTTGAAGATATACAAATGACGTCATAATATTTTTTCTTGGAGAGAATATGCGTCAATTTGTAAAGGACGCAAACGTATTGGCAAAAAACATAGAAGATGTTTTTATTTAAATACCAATACAGCATTATTGAACTCTGTAATTTCCTAAATAATAGTTAAAACTATTTGATATCATACATAAGAAACTTTGAGAAGCTATTATTGCTTGGAAATAAAATTGTCTCCATCTGTGGTTGGCAGAAACAATATTTCTAGTTGTTGGAGACTCCCTTATTTACTTAAGCAGATAGGATATTCGTAATTCGTTTTTTTTTTTCGTAATTTCCAGAAGGCTTTTTTACCGCTAAAGCTTTCTCCTTTCATTTTCACATATTTTACGGTTGAAAACATTTATTGTATATAGATAGTGCTACAACATAAGCATGAACTGTTTCTTACAATAAAATGCTTCCTGAATTTATAATATCAAATAAATAAAGCCTTCATGCATTTGCGACAATAATACCATTGTTCCTTGTATCATTATCACCACCCAAATTCATATAAATAACAACACCATACACAAATTATTGTTAATCTTGCAGTTACAAGTTATCACCAAAGTTTACTACTAGCATAAAATACAACCTACATTTATTGCAATTGTTTAGTGTCAATTATTTTTTAAATGTAAGTATATAAAAGGCATTTGCAAAATTTACTGACATTCGCACTTGTTTACTATATCAGGAAACTGCTACAAAAAGTAGCAGGTTCTTTTAATATTGAACAGCTACTAAAAACTGCTAACGGTTGTTAGCTGCTACAAAATAGCAATTTGCGTCGAGCAACCCATCACTAAAAACTGATAGCTACCATGTCGCGTTCTCATTTCGCAGATAGGTATTGTAGTTATGTACTCTCTATCTGTAGATAAGCACCGGGAAATATTAACAATGTAAGTTTGGAGTTCATCATAAATAATCGATTTTTTTTATGCATAACAATGGCCCCACCACCGTTCCTAACAGTTCCTTGTGATTTATTTATAAATAGTAGCAGAAATATTTTGGTTTCTTGATTTCTTTTGCTTTTACTTCGGCTTTACATAGGTTTATTTATATAATTACAATTATTTTCTGTTGTATATATTACATGATTGTTGAAATAGCAGAGTGTTTGCTCTGATTTAACTGCAGGTGCTTTTAAACTACACACTTATCCCTTGCGTTTTTAAAATAAGAAATTAAATTTACAACACTTACAAATTTCTTTCGCCGATTTGATTTCTGTTGAGCCGTCGTGGTATTGCTCTCAACACGTATATAAGGCTGTTGTAATAGTTCTCGTTAATAATTAAGACTGATATAATGTTCATTTTGTAAAAAGTGAAACCTTGTATGAGATATCTAGCTTTTTAAAATAAAATAGTAATTAAATATTGTAGTGATTAAAAACAAAATTCTAAAAGATGTAAAAATATACACACACCAGTGATAACAGTATGATAGTTGAATGTAGCTGTGATAGAATAAAATATGTCAAAGCAACGCTAAGGGCCAACCACCAAAACAATAATCCTAATAGCCAAATTTAAACTTTTTTTTTAATAACTTTAATATAAAGGTATCGAAATATAGTTCTTACATAAAACCGTAGACGACCTTATGTTTTAACATTCAAATTATTAAAAAATAATTTCACAAAACGCAAACATAGGGCTTATAGTAGGCAATAAGCATATATTTACATATATAAAATACTAATACATTGCGTAAGTCTCATCAGCTCAGCGTAAATTTTTTGTGTCTGAGAAGGGAAAAAAGAAACGTTAAGAATCCATGGAAAAATCGATGTGCAAATTTTATAGTTATATAGTGTTACTGCACCCGGAATGCATGTCTGGTGATGGGCGACAAAATTAATATTAGGCGGATATTACATAAAACACTTTTATAGAATTTTTATAAAAACTTTTACAAAAGATGTTCACCTTTCATAAAATTCAATTAATCCATTACACTTTAAAAATTCTTTGTCAAATATATTTTATCAAAGATCTTTGTCAAAGAACTGTTATAGTATAATAGTCCCCTCAACCAATGTTTCATAATATAAGAAGGATATTTTATAACGATTTATGAAAACTTATATGAAAACCGAAAATATCCCACCATTAGTTTGCAGAGAGAAGACAGCATTACTGATGCCAACAACGAGTCATTTAAACATCCGCATTTGTATTACATTCTATTGAAATATAGTAGATAAAAATGCGAATCTTATGCGTTTCTCTTTCCAATGTTTTTATTTTCTACTTGCACAATGGCGTATTGCTTATTGCCTATTACTGATTATCACTTTAGTGTATAAAGTCCATAAAACCTCAGTAATGAGATAATATATTCATTTAATGATTATATGATTTGTTCTATTATTACTAAATGCGCCGAACAAAATCGATTGTTTAAGTTTAGTCGTTTCACAACCAATTAGCATCGGTAACAATTCATGACAACGAAACAAAAGCATAGAAAATTAATTGTAAGTGTAGCTCTTGTTCCTGCATAATAAATCTAATAATTTAAATTAATTTTCTAATACTGTATCTACCTACACTAACATTAAGAATCTATTTCAGTTACATTTTCCTATCATTAAAAACTAAAAAATACTCTGCAATTAATGATGATAATAATAAATAAAAGTTAATAAGTTTGAATGCTAGTAAGTTGATGGTGAAACTAAAGAAAATTATAATATTGACAACGGCCTAAAAGTTCCCTTGCTAGTGGTAGTTGATTAAGTATCTATTGTCACTTCACACAGTATTGCGTATTAACAGTGTAATATAATGTAAAATAATTAAGTTTAAAGGTAAGAGTGTACAATTTATTTATATTTTGTAAGATGAATTGTAATGACCATTGCGCACTTAGCTTTACAAATTTGATGAGCTTATTATAAGTGTATATGTATTTATGTATAAGTTAATTATAAGTTATATTATTATAATGCAACATACATGTCTATTATATTTCTTCTGCTTCTACTACTAAGTAACATGTACGAAACTTATTAAAATGTCAGATGTCTAAAGTAACATGAAATTTACTTACAATCGTAATTATGACTGGAATTAAAAAAAAAATGTGAGAACAAATTCAAGCAAAATGTCATTTACAATATTGTTTGATGCGATATACTACGATTCCCTCATGATAATTTCGGAGAATCATCCTTTACATTCATAATAAATTACGTGCCAAAAAAATTGCAACACCCTGAAGGAGCTGAGGCACAAAGCTGAAATTTTGGCAAGTTTCAAATGGAGAATATTAATTACTAGTTTCCAGTGGTGAATCATAACAATTGAAAAGTTTTTGTTTAAAATATCAATAAAATGTCACATCCCCACGATTGTTTACACAGTGTCCAACTCTGCTGAGGCATCCTCTGAGTGAGATGATCAATAGCATCTTGTGGGATCTCATTCCAGGCTTGCTGTAGATGACGACGAAATACCTACAAGCCTAGCGACAGAGCTGTTGCAACACAGTATATCAGTATGGACATATAGCGAAATTTCGTGAAATCGATTTTTGTGCACAGAATCTTTTCAAGATGACACAATGTTATTGTTTACGTTTTATAAATAAACGAAATTTCTTTTTTTCCCATTATTTTATATCTTTTTAGTTTTGTATACTGTTTATTAGATTATTAGTTCGTGTGTATTTCCGTGTAGTGTATCTAGTCTAGTGTATCATTAGAAGATTGTTTCTCCATAGCATACTGTTTTTCTTTTACTTTGCTCTAAAGTGTGTGCAAAAATAAGTTCTTACAATGAATGAAAAGGAATCAGAGACTGCAATACATTATTGGGCTGTGGAAACATACTCCAATAATTCTAAAAAAAGAGATGTGGCTGCGTCTTCTTTCCGACAAATAAAATATGGTAAATTCTCAGTATGTGTTCTATATCAAATATATTAAATTTTCCATTTTGTATTATAGTGCTCCTATAGTGGACAGAGAAAAGTAAATCGCTAGGATATTTATCTAGAGGAATTTATGGAAAGGTGCGCAAATACCCTCTGAAAATACATACCGAAACTTACATTTAAACACTTTAATAAATTATTAAACAACAAATGTGAGAAGGCTGACATATTTAAACAATGAATGTTCTTCCATTTTCTGTACCAACAACTATTACACTATCAATTAGGATATTCGAAACCTAAAAATGTTTGAACGAATTACATATTTTTAGATCCAGACCTCTTTTTTTAAAAACTATTTATTGATAGATACAAAAAATTAAACTTAGGAATAAGTTAATCCACTGTACTTTTTATAATTACTCAGCTGCATAATGTTAATACTAAGCACAATTGCGGGATGCCATATTTATACGTATTTATACGGGTAGTAAGAATATAACTAATGGAGAATTTTGTTAGAAGTAACAAAATGGTAAAACTATAATAAAACAAATTAAATTATTAAAGCTGAGAATAAAACTTTTCTCTTGTTTTATTTATGATACATGTTGTCGATAATTTCTATATAAAAACTTATAAAGATATTTGCTTATAACTTCCACTATTAGTCATGATTCTTTTAAATATTTCGATGTCAAAGCAAACATCACAATAATAAATTAATATTTATTATGTTATACATATACTTAATACTTAAGTATTTTTCATAAAATTTTGTTTTGAACTATATCCGCGATTATTTATTTCCTTATCGCTAGAAGATACCCCTAGATTCACTCTGTATTTGGAGGTCACGAAAGCATGTCTACAAAACATCAAAGTGCCGACAATTATGTCTTTACTGTTATACTGTAGTTGCAAGTAAACAGTACGAGTAGTCTGAAATGTACCTGGTTTCAAGTAGGTACGTTCAAAAAGCTGTAGTAGCTATGAGTAATATGCAATTTACATGAAATTAAAAATTGAAGTACCCACTACAAAGTAATTATTCCTTTAAGGACCGGTTTCATATTAGATGTTAATTTATTTATGTCTACAACACACATAGGATTTGTATTTTTATTGCATATAGTCTTTTCATAATATATTTCCACAATTGTATTATATATGAAGTTTAGGGTCTATACTGATAACACTAGTTTACAGCCATTCTACAAACTGGACGCGACCGTTGTTTTAGTATGTATTTTGGTCCGCTCAACTCGAAAATCGCATTCAATTTTTTTATGGGCATGTTTTCGAGATATGAATTTTTAAATTTTCTTTTCGACTTTCTCGGAGCTAAGTTTGATGGTTTAGGCTATATCTTGAGTTAGGCGCCACCGATTTAATCGCACAACAAATTATAAAGACAATTGAATATCCAACAAATGCTACATTGTTTTCTAATCGCCTTAATATTTTCGTTACAATGGATAACATCATGAGAAAAAGGGTATCGGTTTTTGGCAGAAATGAACATTACAAACTCACTCTATCTCCTACTAAAAAAAATCGTGGGAATATACCCAGGTTATTATTTTTTAAATAAAGTTTCTACTTTTACGAAGAGAACAAGGTATTTACGAAGAAAATCCGTGGATAAATGCCGAAGATTAGACCAAATATGTTTTTTACAAAAGAAACGAATTCCAAAAAGATGAAAACACTAAAGAGCCAAAACTATTTTTAAATATCTCCTCTCTAACATAGTACTATAAAAATAAATGGAATGTATTAAACGCAATATAC
The DNA here is from genome assembly GCA_004143645.1 of Protaetia brevitarsis. Lineage (NCBI taxonomy): Eukaryota > Metazoa > Arthropoda > Insecta > Coleoptera > Scarabaeidae > Protaetia > Protaetia brevitarsis. Next base: position 36,616 of record RXPK01001003.1, on the reverse strand, counting down.
GCTACAAATAAGAAGAAAAAATGAGTGTATTGAGAAAAAGTAGAAATTTGGTACTTTCACATATTTGGTCAAAACTTTAGTATTTATCCATAGATTTTCTTGATAAATACCTTGTTATTGTCGTAATAGTACAAACTATATCGAAAAAAATACAAACTGGCCATATTTCTAGGACTCCTTAGCGGACCAACGTATGTAGAAAAAATACAGTGCCACCTCTTTTGCAGATTTTTTTTCAATTTGTAAACTAGTGTAATTTAACATTTTCGTGCGCAATAAAACTTAGCACATCTGTAGCACCCGGAGAATATTGTAAATCGCTGCTTTATAACACTTTAATAAAAACTAATAATTTGGTAAGAAAAAATGACATTGTGGTTATATCATAAAAATCTTATGAAACTAATTTATCTTTTATAAGAGTAGATTTTTTGTATGTTTTTCATGAACAGTAAGTATTTTGTTGATACCCATATACCATAGTATTGGATGTGTTAGAAATACTTATTTGAATTAATTAAAAGAAGATGCTAGTAAGCACAAAACATCTGCATGAGATTATGTGACAAAAGATTTTAGTAGTTGTAGCAATGAGTCGCAAGGAACGGTACAGCAACTAAAAACGTTTTATGGTAACTTTATGCGGCTAAATAGTAAGGCTAGGATAAAGTTAATTATTTTCTATAAAACATCCATTAATATTATATTATTAATTTAATATTTCGACAGGCTAGTTAGTACTTAGCATGGGGATGCCCATACGAAAAGAATCCCAGTGAGAATGCAGAACTTCTCTAAGGCATGTTTTCTATGCGATTCCAACAGATTTGAGAGCAGTTCTCATTATCATGAGAATAAACTAGATAATGTGGTGGGATGTATTAATGTATAAATATTTACACACAGGTTCAAAAATGGGTTACACTTTCTCTTTTGCTTTTTTTGTATCGAGAGCTTGATAAAAATAGCGTATTATTAGATTGACAACTTACAATACTCTGTGGGTACTACAAAGTGTGTCAAGTTTTAATCTGATAGGAGAGTATAACTCCGCAATGATCTCTTGTGAGTAGTTTGCTGGTAATACAATTACTGAGAAACTCGGGTTCGTGCATAAACTGTGATGCTAGCTGATAGCTTGGATGATTGACATACTCTGATCCTGGTGAGGCTATATTTACTCCGAATGGCTTTATTAAATGTAACAACATCTAACAAGGAAAAGGCCTTGGCGCCAATAAAAACCAAAAGGGCGTATTAACATGGGTACTTGATAAATTGCTATCAGGTGGAATATCTAATTGGTTGTTTGCAAGGAAAATATCGCCCGAAAGGCATCATTTTGTTTGCCATAACCCCCTAAGTCAGCAATAAAGAATTTGTTATCTGCATCGACAACTGCCAATAACACAAGCAAAATTACTTATTAGTTCGAACATGCTTCCCATCTATTGCTGCGATACAATTAGAAAAGTTACAAGTTTCTCATTTTTTTTAGTTGCATTTCATTCCATAGTAGTTCAATGGTGTTTTTAGCCATCAAGATAATTTTCCTATATGAAAATGCTAAACTTAAACTAAAGACGTGCCTATTGTTAGATATTTGAAGAAAGTATTATAACAATGTTAAAATGTGTCAAAATTACACTTATTAAAGTATTGTTCTGTCCTTACAGAAGATAAAACCAAAGCCAAGTGGAAGTATCTACAAGATACGTTCCCCAAAGAATTGGCTAAACAAAAAATGCCTCGATTTGGTGATTCAGGAGGTAAAATAGTATAATCTAATTGGCCCCATTTTAAATATACGTAATAAGTGACAGAATAATTGAATAAGAATTTCAGATGAAAATCTCATTATTACCATATTTATCTCTAAAGAATAGCAATAACCGTAGGACGACATTAAGCCACTATACATGCGTTAATTAACTAACGCTAATTAATAATTACGTCACATTAAAAATATGTACAACATTCGGTTGATATTAGCATACATATGTTTCACCTTACCAAGGATCTTCAATACTACTGGTCAACCTAACGCTTTTTAATAATTACGTCACATTAAAAATGTGTGTAACATTCGGTTGATATTAGCATACATATGTTGTGTACCTTACACAGGATCTTCAGTGCTACTATCAACACATGTATAGTGGCTTAGTGTCGTCCTACAATGATTGCTATTCTTTATAGATAAATATTGTAGTTTCAGTTCGACAATTTTGCAAATATCTTTACGGTAATAATGAGCTTTCCATCTTAAATTCTTATTCAATTATTCTGTCACATAAAGATCAGTTTACATCACGACCATCAACATCGAATTTACCAGGTACATCGAACAATCATCGTACACTAAATGACGGTTATCAGGAGTTAGACACTTTTGAATCATATAGAGGAAATTGATGAAGAAGACGAAAAGAAAACAAATAAAAGGTCTAACAATTTTTTTCCTATAATAGGGGTCCTTCAACAAGTTATACAAAAAACGACTTACTGTACTTCATGTTTGTATTAGACGATGACGAATACCTAAAACAATTCAACATTTGGGTTTCATATTTGTGAGTAAATCCAATTCAAAAAATTACAAATTTCAAATTATGTCCTAAAACGTCACACTGTTTTGGCCAACAAAAAACTGACGATTTTTGCGTTCGCCTAGTTTCACATGTCACGTATCGTTTAATGGTTTTTGATTAGTGTTTATGTATAGACATTTAGTATGATCATTTAATAATTGCGGGATATTACAATACCTTGGGCAATTATTAAGTATTAGGGAAATAGTTTGTAAAAATGCTAAAATAACTTTAATAAGACTGTTGTTGTTATGGGATTTATACAAATCAAATATTTTACACAGGCAACTTACATCAGATTCTGAATTTGAAGTAGTTAGAGTGAACCCATGCATATGGAATGCGCAATGAGAAGTACATATGTCGTCATCGTAATGTCAACGTAGAATAGAGGAACTAAAGTCATTAGTGTTGGGGGTGATTTTTTACGATAGAAATTACATTAAATACTTCTGTTAAAGTGACAGGAATACCCCTAGAGCTAGTATAATAGACTCTTCCGACGATTCCAGTGCTCAAAACGGATATGACGACATATGTACTTAGGTTCACTATACTGACTAAAATTTACCATCTATTGATGATATTATGATTATAGAGCATTTTTCCAACAAATCTAGATTTTAGGCTGATGTGTTTCTAAAGAACTATAAACATATTTCCAATTAAACTCAATGTCACAATTCAAAATTTTACACTTTAACTTAAGCGGACACAGATTGTACAATAGGTGAACGTCAAATCGCTAATTAATTTTTTATTAGCCCAAAACAGAATCTCTAATGTTTTATTGGGCGGAACAGTTGTGACGTTGGACTGAAATTTTTATAAAATATACATTTTCAAACTTTTTTTCCTTTAAAAATAATAATCTCACAAACGAAAAACCTGTAAATCCGCAGTAATTTGAAAATTTCGAATAAAAAAAATTAAAAAAAAATTGGCCCGACCCTATTTGCGCGTTAAGATTGTCATGAATTAAAATAAAATTTAATTGTGGTGATTACTTAAATAACTTTACTTTTAATTGAAATATGTACAACAACAAAAAAAAATGTTTCTAGAATCAATATCTTACTGTCTTTATCTATTGGTAAAAAGATAAACTTTCAAAAAACTTCGTATGAAATTGAACTATTCAATAGTTAAATGTAGGAATATTAAATGAGAATGAAAAGCATTTCATTAGTGTTTATGTGTTTATAGGAAGAATTATAAAAATTAAGACATTTTTAAGTTTGGAAGTTTTACAAGTAAAACGACAAAATTCACTAAGCATTGGCGAAATATTGTATTATATCAAAGTAATCAGATTTACCTAAATAAAGTCAATTGATAAAAATAATGACTGTGTCCTCATTTAGCAATTATCTTTAATCAAAATTCTCAGAAAATAAAAAGGGAAGATGAAACAACTATGGATCTTCTTGAGAATAATACATCTACCAATAACTTCATTCTTTTAGAAAGATAAGAGTTCCTTCCACAATGAGCTTACGTGTAGGTCTACGAAAGAGTAATTATTTTATAAAAAAAAGTTACTTCTTTTTCTATATCGCTTTACAGCCAAAATTAATACTAAAAAACCTCAGGACTATACCTTTATTCTTACGAAAAAAAGAAAAAAAGAAAACGTTGTCAATAATGATGCCTTGATGTAAAAAGTACCAGTACCTTCTTTTTAAGAAAAGTGTCAAATAACCATAACAACTAAAGCGCATTGAGAAAAAATAAAGTATGATTTAGTTAATTATTTGTTAGTTGATTAAATCCTCTTCTATTATAAGGACAGTGTGGTCTAATCATCAACCCTACACACAAGTTGTCACTGAACGTTTCTCCATTAATTTAAAAATTATTTGCTTTTACTTTATTTATGATTTATTTGATTGATGATTACGTTAGCAATAAATATTTTTGATAAAATAAATATTATGTTTAATGACGTTTGCTATATCAGAATAATCTCAATATAAAGAGTTAATTATTAGAACAAAGTTCTGTTTTAGTCGGACACTTTCATATAAGCAGACTCTAGTTAACATCATGCGGTAATGCCTAAGAAAGTTCTAATCAATCAATAATTTAATTTGTTCATATATCTGCGGCTCATATTTTCATTACTTTAGACATCCAATTTAGATCGAACTTGTATTTCTAATGCATTCGCTTTACCAATTATAAGAGGTTCCATTTACATAGACTTGCATGAAAATCAATAGAGGGATCAATACATTAAGTGTCTCCTACTGTCGTATATTTACACAACTATTTATAATATTAATAAATGTATATCGAAGAATCGTAAAGGTACCATAGATATCCATTTTAAAGGAATTAATCATGCATCTACCATGCAACGATAATATTTGTACTGGCTATGTATTTAAATAAATAAACCATTAATGCATATGAGTGTAGTAAATTTTATTATTTGACATCTCCCTAACTGACAACCATATAAACTGCAATTATTAGGAAAGAGGTAAGTACATATGCTATTTTATTGGTTCGTCAACTGTTTAATCTCTCCTTCCTAGGCACGGGGAAAATTTCTTTTTTGTATCTATATTAACAAGAAATTTACAAAATTATTTTATTATACAGAAGCTAGTTGTCTACTAAGGCCATCTAAAAAGATATAAAAAAGGAACAACAGGAAGAAAAATAATACACTAAAAAAAAAAACTGGTCTCTATATCAATAATCTACATTCATCAAGTAAATTTTCATCGACGCAACGAAATGTGTCATCATTATGATAAAATATTATTTACAATCTTTGATTAATACTTGATAATAACAAGATTCATTAGGCAAATAAGTTTATTTTCATTATTACAACAAATCATTGCGCATTAGCCCATGGATAATATTTGTTATGGTAGCTATATTATCATACATTCAATAAATAATGTTGTTAATAATATGAATATGAACGAATATATATTGTTATTTTTACGTATAATTTCCGTAAAATTATTCAGGATATAAACGCAATAAAGTATTAAATGATACCTTCTTCGTTAGTTCAATGGTTTGCAATTTATTGCAAGAACAGATAGCATACCTTAATAAAAAGTGTACGGCAGTGATTGAATTACCCACTTACACCGCGGTCACTGACTAAGTGAGAGTTTGGCGTGAGACAAAAATTAAGCGTAATAAAAATAAACTCGGTACACGGCCGTCACAGGGAAAAAATAATAAAAAAAGTTCTGAGTCCCAGGGTCGGGAGCGGCTTTCGCCCGTCTAACCCGCCGATGGCGTGAAAAACAAATTAAAACAATCCTACCTCGCGAGGATGACGTTGGTTCTACCTCGGGGCTAGGCCGGACATCAAACTGACGCTCCTGAGTGTCCCTCAGCTGGCAACGGGCACTCGCTGAATCAACGGCGTATATCGCTGCAAAGCCGTCGGAAATTCCTTTGCCGGTGTACGGGGTATCAACACGTGGTGGCACGTGTGGTCGCTGGTATCTCGTCCCGCACCACAACCCTATACGAGAGGATCGCAGAAACCTCAGTGTAAGTACCCAAAAAAAAGAGAACTGTTAACGAAAAGGACTTACCTATTTGGGGGTCAAATAGGGCAAAACTGACGCAAGGCAAAGTGAAACGTGGAACTTGACAAAACCACAATCCGTAATAATTTCGTTGATACACGAAAACGGCGTCTAAGATGCTAAATTTCACCACAAAAACAATTAATACGAGTAGATTAATAAATCCGCAAGAGCGATAAAAACCTTCCAAAAGGCACTCCAGAAAAATGATCAACCCGCAGTCGCGTTCGCTCGCTTCGACAATTACTTGCAGAGAGAGGGCCTACGGAAAATTCCGAAAGTCCTCAGATGACATACCCGATAACAGCCCACAAAAAAGGATGACCAAAAACGGCACAATATGCGACATCTATGAGGCAATACGGACCGAGTGACCCTGAGATAGGAGTATACAATGATAAACATAGAGTCCATATACAGAAGACGGACAGCGAGAAGGCGATAACCCTAGCTATACGCCACGCGTACAAGAAAATAAAACTGAACGTAACAATTCCCCCCATTCCTCGAAAGAAATTTTCGCAGAAAATTTCCAGACCTGCGCCACCCAAGGAAATCCAAACAGACCGAAAAGATGGAGGAAGGCTTGACCACAGCACCAGACAAGATTCAACATCACTCAAAGCAGGAACAACCCTTGGTCCGAACACCCACATGGACCCTTCGGCAAATCGGCCGGAATCAGGACAGACCCAACAGCACCCCAGAAGAGGACCTGAAGTAGGTGGAAGGTAAAGCGAGGCAGGCCTCAACAAAAAGCTCAGATGTGAGGGTGATCATTTCCTCACACGGCGAAGGAAGGGAAAGAAAGCTGTGCTGCCAAATCCACCCAGAACCACACCAAGACCCACCCGAAGTGACAACCCCCAACAACCAGAGTAAAAGAGACATGTCACGTGAGGCGATCAATGCTCAAAAAAAAGGAAAGGAAAGGACAACTAAAATCAGAGTTATCACTATAAGTTAGAGGATACAAAGCGGAAATTGGGACGTGGATAAAAGTAAACGAGAAGGAGAATTAGGGTTGACCTCCAATCACACACATCCATACAGCTAACAGTTTAGGAAGTGGTCCAAGGCAAAAAAAAGAAAGGTGTGAATGGCCAAACAAAAAAAAACCAGAAGTTTAAAGTCGTGGAAGGCCCATCCGGACTGACACAGTAGTACTGAAACAAAAACAAAACAAAAAAAATCCAATCCATATCCCAGAACAAAAAGACTGACCGCGGGAACCATACGAAAGAGGAAGACTGCTGGGATTCAGCCATAGGGCACGAAAGTGAACGACTGTTATTGGACACAAATGCCCTTAAAAGAAAGTAAGACAAATCCAAAAAAAAAGGTCACATCCGATAAGTAAGAAGGGTTTATCAGCCAGCCAGCTAGCGTGGGAAGGGAATCTCACACAAATACCTTCAAAAAGATCCAAGCGATAACGTAAACAAAGAATTCCCATCCACGAGCGCTTCCAACGTTCGACGGCTGAAACGAGTGAATTTAGGACGCCTCATACGCCTCGGTCACAACACCGGCAGGAGTATTCGTCGGCCCACCTGCAAACCTAAAGTCCCAAAACTTCATAAGGCGCAACGCCTAAACCGAAACCAAACGCGTAACACACGACGGAAAACGTACCAACAAAAGAAGATACGATAACAACAAAATACGGAAAAGCTGAAACAGACGGTATCCATTCCGAAGGATTCTCACCCCTCGGCAGGTTCACCCCTAGCCTATTATATCACCCGGGACCAGGACGGGTAAAAAAACGTTAGTCATCATTAGGTTGAGGTTTGAACAAACTACCACTCCATGAGCCTGGAAGCACCTTCCCTTGGCATGTTTTCAGTTCATAAGTATTGGACGAAATCTTACGATGGATCATAAATGGTCCTACGTATTTGTCTGCTAATTTTGCGGTATAGTATTTGGCAGCATCAGAGAGTACAAAGTTCTTGCGCCAAACTAGTTGATTAGGTAGGAACTCATCATCACGGCGTCGAAGATCGTAGCGACTCTTAGCTCTCTCATAAGCTTTTTGCAACCTCAACTTAACATCCTTGTAAAGTTGACTAAAATGTCCCGCTCTTTTCCATAAGTTGTTCTGGATTCAGTCTTACGGAGACATCCTCCTTTTCATCACATTTCTCCCCCTTACCAGCGTTACCCGATATTTTCATCTGCCGTCCGAAATTGATCATATACGGGGTTAGACCTGTAACTTCGTGATTCGCGGTTCTAAGTGCGCACGTTACTTTGGGTAATAAAGCATCCCACTCGCGATGATTATCCGAGACGTAGGCTATAAGCATGGTCTTAAGAACACGGTTAACTCTCTCAACAGGGTTGGCCTGTTGGCCCAGGGTTGGGGTGTTAAAGACCGGCTCAAGTAACTGATAACTCTCTCTTGCTCCTCGATAGTTTGGGTCAACACAGCTCCCAATCCAAAGTCTGAGGCATCCGTCTGTACAACAAACTCCTTTGAAAAGTCAGGGCAAGACAAAACAGGTGCAGATATCAATATCCAGTGCTCCAGGTAAATGGGCGATTCTTACGAAGTAAGTTACTCAATGGGGATATAACGGTAGCAAAATTTGGTACAAATCGGCGGTACCACGACGCCATTCCAACTATTCGCCTCACTTCTGTGACAGATTTAGGAGTAGGTATCTCGATAATCGCTTTAACTTTATCTGGATCTACAAGTAATCCATCTCCATTTACAACGTAGCCAAGATATTTTAGTTCCTCACGACAAAATAAACATTTCTCCTTACTAAGAGTAAGTCCAGCAGTCCTTAATCTTTTCAGTACCTCTTATATACAATCATATGTTCCTCAAAGGTTTGTGTGACGATAATGATGTCGTCGAGGTAGACAAAAACTTTAGGTTCCAATTCAGGTCCCAACACACCATCTATGAAACGTTGCCAGGTAGCAGGCGAATTGTGAAGACCAAAAGGTACACGTTTAAATTGGAAAAGTCTGCGATTGGGTACGATAAAGGCAGTAAGAGGGCGAGAAGATTCCGCGACAGGGATCTGCCAATAGGCTGACTTAATATCAAGAGATGTAAGATATTTGGCGTCTCGAAGCTTATCTAAAGTATTAGAGACATAAGGCAGAGGGTATGCGTCTCTCTCTGTTACCTGATTAAGTTTGCGGTAATCTACACAAAAGCGGTAAGTCTTATGCTTCTTTGGCACCAACAAAATAGGCGAAGACCAAGGGCTTGATGATTTTTCTACAACTCCCAAAGCTAACATCTTATCCAATTCTTGATCTACGATTTTCTGCATGGCTGGAGAAATACGGTAGTATCGTTGCCTTATTGGTGGACTATTGGTCTGAATATGGTGTTCAACTAACAAAGTGGAACCAAGTTTGCCTTCAGCACTCTTAGGAAAAGCAGTTTCTACTAATTCTTCCAACTGTAATCGCTGTTGGTCGGTAAGATGAGGTTTAGTGCATAGTGCATCTAATACATGCTTTTCGGGAGAGAACACCCATTCTCCTTTCCTCAAGTCAGGTATAATTCCCATGATTCGCCAAAAATCTGACCCAAAATTAGGACATGCGGTAGTTCAGGCACAATTATAATATCGATGAGTTTTTCTCGATCGCGCAACTGCACAGGGACAGATATTTCACCTACAACGCAACACTTCTGTCCGGACGCAACGGTGCATGTGGAAGTTCTTCGTTTTAACGGAATACCAAGAGTTCTCAAAATATCCCAACCAGGTTTTCCCAGGATAGTACGCGAAGCACCGGAATCTAATAGCCCAAGAAAAGTCTTGTCAAAAATTCGAACCTGAAGGTACGGTCTTTCATCGTCCTCTGCGTGAGCTAATATAAAATCAAGACGAATCTTATTCTCGATGTTGGTCGTTTCTACAACTCGACACGCCATACGACCTCCTAACGCGTCTGTCGTTCGTTTCCCGAACATTTGGACAAGTTGGTACTGTCACATTAGGCGATCAGCATCGATAACAATGTCGCTTCCTTGCCTGTGTACATTGAGAGGAACGGTGCCCCTCACCATTACAGTTCCAGCAGCGCAAGTTAGCTACAGGCGTAAACGGAACAGCATCACACGACATAGAGGGCGAGGGAACGCTCACGTAAGCTAAATCGGGCTCTAAAGCCTTTGCTCGACTAGGCGGCGGTACATAAGCTTCAACGGTAGCTTTACGCGGTTCTAATTTCCTACAAAGATTTAATAATTGTCCTATGCTAGTAACTTCAGTGAGACCCAGTTGCGTTTGATAAAAGGGCAGAATATTCTTTAATAGTATCTTAAGTCTGGTAGCTTCCGGTAATTGAACCGCTAAACGCGCGAACAATCCCTTCATAATCGATATATACAATCCAATGGGTTCGTCAACACCCTGTGTTCTATGTTTAATTTCCTCATACAAGCGGTCGTCGTAATCCGAACGTTGAAATTCCTCACGCAAACCCTGAGCTATGTCCTCCAAGAATCAAAGCTATCCCTATTAGCGCGGTACCAAATCAAAGCACGGTCAGAAAAAAGATCAATAGCGGAACGGTATAATAACTCGCTTGTGGAATTTCTGGCCACTTTCAACTCATTAACCCTCTCTAAAAAGGCGCTAACTGATGTTCCCCTAAGTCCACTAAATTTAAGCCCCAAGACGATACTGGTACAGGTTTAGGTCCATTCGCGACACGCTGCCGACACGCGTTACCAGGCTCAACGGTTCCTATATCACCGTCCGAGGAATCAGACAATTCTGGCGCGTTATCACCTAAAGCCGACAAATCCAGGGCGGAAAATTGACCCAAAGTGGAAGTACGTTCAAACATTTTGGCCTTAAAGGTAAGTTGCGAAGACAAACTAACTAAACTCACTAATAATTCTGAACGAGCAGTGGTTTGCTCTTCCGACGTAGATACAGCGCGATTGATACGGCCAAACAAATGCGCAATCTTAGACGAAAGCTTACGGAATTCCGAAGATTTTCGGGAATCGTTGAAAACATCAATGAGCTACGTAAGCTCGGTTAATTTAGCTTTAATAGCCGTAGAATCTTCCTCAAAGGTGAACGGATGCTTAGGCCGCACGTAACTAGTACTATTTGACATTTTAGTTAACTGTCTGAGAGTCCTGCGCATTATCTCAACTGTACCGGACTCCGTTACTCCGTGTATGCGCAACTCATACACTGCCTCATCCCGCGATAACCGTCCAATATCCATTTTAAAATCCATGACAAATACAAAAAAAAAACGCTCAACCGGAACGACCAAAACGCTACCGCGAAAACGCAGCGCAAGTAAACCGTAGAAAAGAGAAATAAAAAAAAAAATAAAGGGGGGAGCGAAAACAACTAAAGCCTATAAAACTCAAAAATGGCACGAAAAAAAAGAACTCGAGCCCCACACGTTAGGGCGCCAAAACTCTTGCTACCACCAGTCTTGTTAAGCGCAAAATAACGAAAATAAAGTGGTACCAGGGAGTGGTAGCGAGCTTAGAGTCCAGGGTGGTATCCGAAAACGTGGACCTACCTGGGTATTCGTCCTCACTTACCACCACGGTGGATGTTCGGGAAAGGAGCTTCCGTGGCCGCCAGCTCAGTCGCAGATGGTCGTGCCGGTTCCGATAACACACATCGGCAGGTGTTGGGGCGACTGGTAGAGCGCCACCCACGTTCAAAAAAAAACAACACGGAGCCCCAGGCCAATCCCCGGGGTGTGGGAGTCCCCAGAGCGCACCTCGCGGGTGAGTGTGGAGGTATAAAACAACCCTCCGTGGCACTCGCCACAGTTTACAAGAAAACACAAAATTTAAATTGTAACGAATCAAAATTTATTAAAATCGTTAACACTCGAAAGTGACTTACTAGAAAACAGTATGACATTCAAATGTATAGCGCAACAGGGGGCGGGCCCTTTTAGGACAACCCCAAGGTTAAGTATAGTCAAAATACGGTTAATATAATATAATTTCATATACCACCCCACCAAGATATTGATCGGTTTACAACAGTCAGTAAAAATATTACAAGGATAGGAGTTCGGGCAACCCGTAATGCGCACACAACTGTTCACGTAAGTTTAGAAAGGGGCAACCCCACGGGGTAATGCCACTCTGAAAGGCTGAAGGCCTATAATATAAATAAAATATAAAAAAACAACTATTTGTTCTGAGGGAACAAGTAGAGGGATCTCTACGGTATATTGTACGTTCAAAAATTGAACTGAAAGTAACAAAAAAGAAAGTTAAACCGTACACAAAGTTTACAGGGAGACTATCACTTTAAGAGCTGAACTACATAAGACAAAAATTAAGCGTAATAAAAATAAACTCGGTACACGGCCGTCACAGGGAAAAATAATAAAAGTTCTGAGTCCCCAGGTCGGAGCGGCTTCCGCGCGTCTAACCCGCGATGGCGTGAAGAACAAATTAAAACAATCCTACCTCGCGAGGATGACGTTGGTTCTACCTCGGGGCTAGGCCGGACATCAAACTGACGCTCCTGAGTGTCCCTCAGCTGGCAGCGGGGCACTCGCTGAATCAAACGGCGTATATCGCTGCAAAGCCGTCGGAAATTCCTTTGCCGGTGTACGGGATATCAACACGTGGTGGCACGTGTGGTCGCTGGTATCTCGTCCCGTACCACAACCCTATACGAGAGGATCGCAGAAACCTCAGTGTAAGTTACCAAAAAAAGAGAACTGTTAACAAAAAGGATTTACCTATTTGGGAGTCAAATAGGGCACAACTGACGCAAGGCAAAGTGAAACGTGGAACTTGACAAAACCACAATCCGTAATAATTTTGTTGATACACGAAAACGGCGTCTAAGACGCTAAATTTCATCACAAAAACAATTAATACGAGTAGATTAGTAAATCCGCAAGAGCGATAAAAACCTTCCAAAAGGCACTCCAGAAAAATGATCAACCCGCAGTCGCGTTCGCTCGCTTCGACAATTACTTGCAGAGAGAGGGCCTACGAAAAATTCCAACATCTGTTGGTATCGTTGGGCTGTTACAGTTTCCTCAAAGAAAATTGGCCCTATTATTCGTTGCCTGGACATAACTAACCAAACTCCAACTTTTACGGGATGCAATTGCGTTTCTCGAAATTCGTGTGGATTTTCTGCAGACCAGATACGATAGTTTTGTGAATTGATATAGCTCGTTAGATGAAACCAGGCTTCTTACGAGAAAAATGATTTGTTTAGCAAGTCATCTTCCCTTAAATTGTTATTAAACCAATGGTAATAATTCCTGTACCGTAGAAACTTTATAGGGATGAAAATGTAACTTTCTTTTGACAGCTCGTTGCGCTGAAGTGTATGATAAGCCTGTATAAAATGTAATAAACTATTTCACTTAATGTTAATATTGATAACACATAAACGTCATATAGATTAGGTATATGTTATGAAATAATTTGCTGTCTTATCACAGATAAATTCCCTTATTTTCTTACAGTATTCAGAAATACTATTGTTGGTGATATTAGATGTAAATATAAACAGTTTGACAAAAGTATAAGATAAATAATCGAAAGATACTCGAACGTACAATGTCGCTAAATGTCAAGAAAATTCATTTAATGTATGAAATTTGTATGTAGCTAACTTCGCTCATTAAATTGGTAATAAGTATAGATAAATTGTTCCGGAAAACAGTTTTTTTTATTACGACAATCATTTTGAATCTCATAGTATGTATAATGTAATACATGCTTTAAACTGATAGAATTGTCAGTCAATTGGCATGAATTTTGACGTTTATGTTTCTGGGGTAAAGTGTAAAATCAACGTTAATCAAAGTTTTTTCAAACGATAAGTATCTGATGGTTATACCTGATTATTGTAGTAATATCAGTACACGCCCTTTAAGAAGTACATCAGGATCTTCGTCACTAATATATTCGTGTAATATTCTAGGAAGAAATTAATAAAATGACAGATAATGTTTGTGGAATGGATTCGGGTTACATTCCTCCACCGCGGACGGAATATACTAGGAATAACCTACATGAAGATGAAAGAGAAGAAAACTGCAGTTATGTGTGGGAAAATGGCGATTATCAGAAATACGTTGGCGATTTTTTACAAGGTAATTTACACGGTTATGGAAAATATGTAAAACTAAATGGATCTAAGAGCTGTATGTATGAAGGTAGTTTTTATGCTAACAATTTTGAAGGTTATTCAAATGTTGTGTACATGAACGGAGATTATTTCGAGGGATTATTTAAGCGTAACAGGCGTTTTGGGCCGGGTGTTTACACCTATGCTGACGGTTCACAAAACGTCGGCTTGTGGTATGGAACGCAACTACTCAGATTGAGTTCCGTTGTAATGAATGAATGGGTGCCAAAGTTAGCCAGAAGTGGCAGTGCTAAACTTAAGCTGCTCAAATACAGAAAATTGATACCCTTAAAATGTGAATACGAAGATGTTGCGAAGAATGCATTGGCAAAATTAAATGCACCACCAGAGGTTATAGCCGCGTCAGATAAGCTATATAACCCTTTTATTCGTAATCCAAATAGTTTATTTTTCAATAAAGGTTTTTATGACATGAAGGTTTTTGGAGAACTGGATTGTACAATTGATGTTGCAGAATCCGACATCGATTTGGCCACACTCTCTTCGGCAAGATCTTCGACAATTCCTGCAGAAAATTCGAATATTTCTCCCAAAGAATTAGTTCAAGATATACTAGATTACTTAATGGAAAATGTAAGTATTGTGGCAGGATTTCCAGAACCGGAAAGGAAAAACTTCTTGTACGAATCTATATTAAAGGCTCGAAAATTCTTTCAATTAGAAGAAGACACCGTTGTCATTAACTCGATATTAGATGACTTTATGGATGATCTGGATAATATATTATCTAAGCCAAGCGATGAGAGAACATTAATTTTGAACAAAAGGATCGTCCAGAAGCTATTACCTCAAGATCAGAAAAGCAAAATGGACCTAAATATAAAGAAAATCGTAGTTACAGATTTGCTAGCTTGGAATAATGAGGACATGTATGTAGATATGTTAAAACATGTTTTTGTGCATAGAAACAAAGAAAATATCCTTTTGTTTTCAATAGCGAAATTGTTGAGCGGTGACCGGGAAAAATTCAATGCCATAGGCGAACTGGAAAGGAATTGCGTGTTATTCTTATGTTGCTGTAGTGTAGGGCACGGAAATGAAACTATCAAAACATTCAATGACAATAAGTTAAATCCAGACGTTTGTGACGCTAGAGGGAACGCGGGCATTATTTTCGCGGCATCCAGAGATATGTGGAAGGTCATAAAATTATTGTGTGATTTAGGTGCTAATTTAGATATAGTAAATGACGAAGGTCTGACTGCTCTATCAATATGTTTGCTAAGATATATAGCTTTGCAAAATGATATTTTGGACTGGGAAAGGGCATTCATACCTGATGCTGTAGTTACGTACGAGGAAGAACTACAAATAAAACAATGGCATCCTCATGTTTCTCTTACTAATTTAAATGTTCTAAACAATATGGCATCCTTAGAACGCTATACTTCTGCCGAAGAAACTACTATGAAAGGTAGCAAGGGCCATTTTAAGATAGGGGAAGCCTTAAAAACAATGACTGATGGGAATACTGATATTTGCCACTCGGACTTTTATGAAGAATTCAGAGAGATTGAAATTGATATGGTTTTCAAACATTTTCAAGAACCTTACTTAGAAAATGTTGATACAAAGCAGAGTTATGTTTTCAGCGCCAAATGTTTACCACCGGTGAAGAAAACAGTCAATCTTCATAAGAAAGAGCGAAATCGAAGTAAAAGTAACGAACATCGAAGTAAAAGTAACGACAAATCTAATAAGAAACCTGACGCTATGGTTAAAAAGCCGAAAAAAAAGGAAGAGGATAAAATTTCTTTTGCGAAACAGAATAAATTAAACGTAGTACTAACCACTATTAAAGTTCTATTAAATTGCGGTTCAGATCCTAACTTGAGCACAGTGCCTTTACCTGCCTTATTACTGACAGTATTTTGTAACGATCCTGAGTTGTTTGATTTAATTTTGAAATCTGGTGCGGATCCAGACGTTGCAACACAAGACGAAGGGCTTTCAGCTCTGCATATGCTTTGCTCGTTGCCATTTACTGTTACAAATTTAGAGAGATTTAAGATACTCTTAAATATTGGGGCGAATCCAAATATTAGGACTAACATTTATCACTGGATGCAAGAAAAAGAAAAATTAATGGGAAAACGAGAGCTTCTTGAGGAAGATCTGGGTAAAACACCTTTGCATATTCTTTCCATGCGGTACGATTATACCAGCAACGAAGAGATACAAAAGGAAATGGTAGAATTATTAATAAATAATGGTGGAAACCTGCATGATACGTACTTGGGACACGAACCTTTTACCTTGGCTATTTTAAGAGGTAATTTAGAGCTTATAAAGTATTATTTAGAATCCGGACTAATTGATCCTTATAAAAATCTTGGCGAAGGTATGGGAGTTGCGACAACTATTCTTATTCTGAAGAGATACGCCAACGTCCTTCCATTAGAAAATTGCAAAGCCGTGTATGAACTATTTATGGAAACAAATGTGAACCCTCTTGTTATCATAGAAGGAAATGGCAACGCAGTAGAATTTATGGAGACTGAGTATATGACTGAAAAAAACCCCTTTAAAGGCCAAAAGAGTTTTGCTTCTAGCAAAAAGCAGAAAAGTGTAAAAAGCACTTCGAGAGGAAGGTCAAATTCTCCCAAAAGCAATAAATCTACCCGAATAGGTAAATCATCAGCAGAAGGGGTTAAGAAGTGTCTTATAGAGTGCACTAAAAGCATGTTGCACAGACATATACAACATCAAGCATATAAATACTTAAAACGCTTTATTGTACAGAATATGGATCTGGAAAATGAAATTATATCAACTTTGATTAGATTTTTACCAACCAAGGATTTAATAAATCAAATGCAACTACTAATACACAATGGACTACTTGAACCAAAGCCAAGTCATTTTTACGTAGCTCTGACAATGATAGAACTATCTAAAAGATACAATAAAATTAAGGAAAAAAAGGTAAATTAAATGATATTGTAAATTTGCCTACAGAGACTATAATCAAGAAATTCGATTGGGTACCAATGGAATCAATAATTTATTTTAATATGATAGCACCTGAATTAGATAGCGAAACAGAAAAGTATAAGGTGTGCTTCTATTGTCTCAAGAAAATAGGAAAGGAACTAATTGTATGTCCAATGTGTGGATTAGTTTATTTTGGTTGTCAAGAGTGTAATAGGCTAAGTAATAAGGAATCGACTATACATAAGTGCAATATATTGTTTTATGATAAACAAATGGCAGCATATGATTATGCTCAAAAAAACAACGTGGATTTTGAAACATCGGCACTAGATAGAGAAATTCAAATATTAAATGATGTCTTCAAAAACAAATTTGGATCGAATCTTCAAGAAATGGGCATTTCCACTGATTTCGGCTACAGTAAATTAAATTCCGCTATATTCGAAAACATGTACGAAAACGATACAGATTTTATGAAGTCAATAACCGCAGCAATTGAGGAACATAATCTAAGCGGTTTAGATGAAGATATAAAACTATTACAACAGCTTCAATTGGAAGGAAGTCTTTCAATGGATATTGGTCTTGAAAGTGAACAAAGACCAGCAAGCAAAGATAGCAGAAAGAAGAATTACACTTCGAAAGTAAGTCTTTCGTCCGATCATGATGCTAAGGGTTCAAAAAGAAACATATTGAAGAAAAAGCCTGATACTAAAGGAGCTCTAGCTGGAGAAGGTGGCAAACATCAAAAAGGTGACAGACTAACGGGAGAAACGTATTCACAAACACCGAAAGCAGGAACTAAAAGTAGAAAGGGTGCTAAGGGTTCTGAAAAATCATTTGCTAGTAGCGCATCTGCAAAAAATGCCAAAGGTACTAAAGATTCTGAGAGACCATCCGCCAGTGGTAAATCTGATAGAAAAGGAAAAGCTGCCAGAGGTACTAAAGGTTCTGAGAAGTCGTCCGGTAGCGGTAAATCTACTAAAACTACCAAAGGTTCTAAGGTTGTTAAAGGGGCTAAAGATGTTAAAGGTACCAAAGAAAAATCAAAATCAGATTCTTATGGTACGACTAAAGTTGAAACATTATATCGGAGAGATAAAAAATATCCTAAGGCAGATAAATCTAGTAAGTATGCTGTTTATAAACAAGATATTCCAAAAAGTGACTATACTAGGAGCATAAGGGGTAAATATGAACAAGAACAAGAAAGACTACGCGAAAAGCAACCCGGTAAACCGGGATTACAAGACTGGCTAAGCGGTGGAAAATTTGGGTATGGTGTTGGATTTGGAAAACTGACCAAAGGAATTCCAGGAATTTCTAGTGAATTTAACAGATTACCTCACAAATGTCAATTTTTTATTGAAAACCTAAGCGCGTTGTTTCCAGATATCGATTTCTCTCTGCTATTCTGGCCTTATGTGTGTTACGTTGATGGGCAGTTATTTTACAGATTCCTAGAAGAGCGGCCTGTTTTCTTAGAAACATATAGTAATGTTTAGTAATCTGAGGTTTCGAAAATATATGTTGCTGAAATTTGTGCTTCGTATTTTTTTTTGTTATAGCAAATATATTCACCAGAAAAAAAAATGAAAATTTTAGTATATACTAATATGGATTGGTCTAGTCGAACAAAATATGCACAAGTCTAGCACTTTTAAGCAGCACCCTGTATATTTTTATATTTTTGAATTGCCTTTAAAATTCTAAAAAAAATTATGTAGGGATCCCTATACCTAAATTCATTTGTTCTCGAGATATTTCGATTCTTTCTGCGAAAAAGTGACATTTGCAATCCCTTACAAAAACGTTAATATCTCATATGCGCTTCCAGTTTTCTTGAGTCCATTTGGCATACTTATGAACTGAAGGTAAATGCATCAAGATGGCGTATAAAAATTATCATATCCCACACAGGGCGTGTATGATCGTCGTTAAAACATTAATTCCGCGAAAAATGCAGAAAAGTCAAAAATTTCAAATGCAATACCTTATTATTATTTAACGTTTAAAATGAGGGCAATTTGTTATTAAGTTCACCATACCTATCTGCAAGGGTTTTCGAGTTATTTCAAAAGAAGTATTTTCTTACATTTTAATAAATGTGGCAAGTTAGCCATGCCCGAGATGACGCAAAAACAATTGCAGTAGAACTGTCAATATTGTGCAAACCAAAATGCCAGTGCGCCTTAACCATACAAACGAAGCCTATCTAAATTTATTTATTATCTATGGAGAATGTAACAAAGTGATATCAGCAACATGTGACACTTTCGTTCTACGGTATCCAAATAAACAGAAACCGCCCGTAACTACTTTAAAACGTATAATTGACAATTTTAAAAACAATGGCACAGTCAGGGCTACAATTCGAAAAAGAAAACCTATTGTCAATAACTATAATACAATAATTGCCTATTTTCGAGCAGATTTAATAAACAGAATTTTAAAGGATCATAAAATGAAGGCGTATTTGTTTCACTTGGTTCAAACTTTGAAAGAACAAGATTACAGACAGACAGAACAGTTTTGCGAATTTGTTTTAACGAGGCACCACGGTGATAATAGCTTTTTAGAAAATATTATATGGACGGACGAGGCTAAATTTATAAAGAATGACATAAATCCAAATGTCTGCAAAGAACGAAATTTACACGAAAATTGACATTTTAATGTTTACGCGGCAGTAAGGAATGATAGAGTGGTGACAGTTACATATTTATCAAGACAATTTAAATAAATATATTCTCCATAGATAATAAATAAATTTAAATAACTTGTCACATTTTCGATGAATGTAAGAAAATACTTCTTTTAAAATAGCTCGAAAACCTTTGCCGATAGGTATAGGGAACTTAATAACAAATTGCCCTTATTTTTAATATAAACGTTAAATAATAATAAGGTAGAAAAAATAAAGTATTCCATTTGAAATTTTTGACCTTTCTGCATTTTTCAGAATTAATGTTTTAACAACGTTCATGCACGCCCTGTATGAGATATAATATTTTTTTATACGCCATCTTGATGCATTTACCTTCAGACCATAAGTATACCAAATAAACTGAAGAAAACTGGAAGCACATATAAGATATTAACGTTTTTGTAAGGGATTGCAAATGTCACTTTTCTGCAAAGAATCGAAATATCTCGAAAACAAATGATTTTAATTGGTAATTTAGGTATAGAATCTCTACATAAATTTTATGGGGAATTTTAAGGGCAATTCAAAAATATATAGGGTGTTGCATTTAAAATAAGAAATTTAATGTTACACGCTGTATAACCGAAAGTGCTAGAGACTTGTACATATTTTAGCTCGATTAGGCTAAATCCGTATTTGCCTACACTAAAATTTTCAAATTTTTTATTATTAATTTGATTATTATTTTTATCTACTATAAACAGAAAGTTATATAAATAGTAGGTAAGATTGGAAAACCATACACAATATATTAATGTGAGGCTTTGTAATATTAATACTAATAACTGTATATTAGTATTAATATTGTATACACTGTATATTAGTATTTAAATGAAATCTTCTTTATTTTGCATCACGTATGGATTAAATAACTTAATTTTTAAGCAATATTAATTATCAGATAAAAGAACTTTCCTTAGAATAATCCTAGAACAATACTATGTTATACAAAATATTACTGGAATATTTAAAAATGAACACTTTTAGACTATTCTAGGAATAATTTTCTGGTAAAAGATTCTGATAATAATTAGAATATGTATATACCTAATAGCATGGTTTTACGATTGGATTTTATAGAAAAGCTACGAAAATACTCTGTAAACACAAATAAAATTTCCTAAAATTGTAGAAATAGACGCAAGCGCTAGTAGATAGTGACAGGGTGGATAAAGTAAACGTCAACCTAAACAGGTTTTCTAAAGCAAAGCTGCACTTGGATGAATTTGGATTCTAATATTTTACTATTTACCGTATATTTACCATACATGTATTTGACGAATTTGTGATCTAAAACGAGCATACCGTATTAGTTGAAGTGATTCTAAACATATACATTCCCGAACGCGTCAGCAGTATACGTAGTTGACGTAGGTAGTGTAGTAGCGTCATTTAAATTTACTTTTTCCCAACAAGGGAAAGCAAATTTAAAAAAAAATCCCTCAAATGAGGGAGCAAAGGTGTACTTTTCCTCCCTAGAGCGGAAAGTAAGTGACATTGACATGATGAAACTGTACATCTTATATATGACATTATTGATAGATGACATTAGTACATTCAACCCAGTAAGAGTCAATTGCTGAGATAATTGTTAAATTATTAGGTATTAAATTTCAATCAAACTATTATTGTATGCTTTTTGAAAAACGACGCTAACTTGAGAGTTCTCAAAAAATATTTGACAAATAAGCTTACTGTCTATCATGTCACTCACAGGTTTGTCTTTATTATTTTTAGACATTTAATTAGCTAAATTGAACTGGCTGGGGAAAAAAATTGTATTCCAACCACGTGAGGAAAGTGCTATTGCAGGCTTTCGGCTCGATTTATAATATTTATTATTATTACAATCAATAAAAAGAAGCCGGATCAAATAGCAAAAGAGAAGGTGCCTAGACGAAAAAGCACGATAATTAGGTATGATAAGGTATAAAAGAAAATGAAAAAGTCCTCTCAATCCCTATAATAGTATCCGGTAATAGTTGGGGCTTAAAAAAGTAATCGTAAGCCAAAATCCACAAATGATCAAAAATACAAAATGATTATTGAAATGACTAACATTTCATAATTAACTTACAATCAATTATAAAACTTCACAAAAGATCATTTAAATAATAGCGGTGGCACTACTTTCAATTTTTTTAAGTAAAATGTTAGATTCGGAAATACGCGTTGTGGGATGCTGGTTGAGAGGGAACAAAAAGAGGTACGAATAAAATGCATTAGAAATGAAAATGTTTAAACCTGAGGAAAATAAAAACCGAAGAAAAATAAAATATTTAAGAAGTGAAAATTAATGGTAACGCAACCCAACATACAACGTAGTATAGATGGAAGAGAATAATTTTTAGAGGAAAATATATATTAAGATAAGAAAACACTGCTTTTTCTAATGCTTCGATTTAATCGTTTAATAACTATTTTACTTTATGGTTTTCAATTTCTATAATTTCGAGTAAATTTAATCTTTGAACTTTTTCGCATTTATGAAGCAAAAGTTTAACATTCTGGAAATTAATATTGTTGTACTTGTTTCTAATTTGTGTCTACAAATATTTGAAATTTTCGTTTTGGTAATTGTCTACCTATTGGTCTGTGGATCTGAAAATAGTTTCATTAAAAGGAAGGGGTGGCTAAATTCTAGGGTTTTTTTTTAATTTTTAACATAAAATGAGTTAAACTTTGTAATAGTAGAAATAGGCGTACTGTCTAAAATGTGCGAAGGAAAGTTATTTGATATAGCAATATTATATACAGAATTTATTTCATAAATCTTTGCAATATAATCAATTGGATATGTTAAGGGTCTGTAAAAAGCAAACACGAAATGGAAGATATGCGGTCACGGGAATGTGGGGAGAAGCATAAGGAATAATTGTTGAGATGAAAATGAGTTTTCCAAAGAAAAATGTAATATTGTAAACCGTAGTTATTATTAGTAATAGTGATATTAAAAAGGTTGTTTCGAGGTATCTTTTTGTTCTTTTTTTTTAACCACACAATATTTTTTTAGTCATCATTAACTTTTTTTTATTATACCATTAACTTTTCTTCACGGATTTTAGTGAGTATACTTATTTCCACTATTAAAAAACTTGACCCACTTCATGATAAAAATTTGAAACATCCTAAGACCCATAAAACCAATTTCAGATCCAAAACTATTCTTTCCAAGTTTAACATAATTATTTCTTTTAAAATTAATACAAAAATTAGTCAACTTCTGAATAGTCATGAAAACAAAGTTAATATGTTTGAAGAGGGTGGTTTTTATTCAGTAAACCGCATTGATTGTAATTCTATTTACATAGGCCAAACGGACAGACAACTACAGAAACCAATAAAAGAACACAAAACCCAAATAGCTTCTAATATTCGTACACACAAATTAGAACCAGGTCACAATATTAATTTCCAGAATGTTAAACTAATCCATAAATGTGAAAAAAAAACGCCGAAGATTAAATTTACTCGAAATTTTAGAAATTGAGGAATATAGAACAAAATACATATAATTTTAAGCGATCAAATCGAAACACTTTCTAAAATTTGTTCTCTTTTATCTATAATATGTTGTAAATATATTTGATTGTATTAACCTTTAAACTTCACGCATTCTTAAACACTTTTTTTTCTTCGGTTTTCACTTTTCTTTCAAACTGGCAAGGATATGTAACATGCCTCAGGAAGTCTCTCGAGGGAAGTACGGCACCGGTGGGGGAATGCACGCCCTAAAACTGGCAGCAGATCAAGTGCATTATGCCATTACGACAACACGCATGGGAACTGTCCAGAAAAAAAAACAAGACGTTATAAAGGCGCCAAAACAGCTTCGAGTCGAATAATGCAACTAGAGCCTGAGTTCGAGCTCGAAGGCTGTTAACTGTACAAAAAGTACATTGACGCAGTAAAATAAAGAAATCCGTAGGGCAAAAAGGGGCTTATGGAAAAAGTTCTACGAGGAGCTGAATGAAGCTCCCGCATGTTCACGAATCCATAAAGTTCTAGCCAAGGATGGTGGTGCTACGACCGAAGTGGGCTTCATTGCAAGAATGAATGGATCTACACAAGCACTCATAAAGAGCGCATCGAGGAACTGGTTAAAAGTTCATTTTCTGTCCGCGAAAATCCTGATGAATGCTCGTGGGCTGACCGTAGCAAATCGAGCGTCGGACAGACCAAATCGAAGAGATTGGAGTCTGACCACAGAAATCACGGAACCATAAGAGTCAAGCGGGCGTTAAGCAGATTTTCGCCTTTTAAATCTTCAGGCACGAATGGAATATTTCCTGCCTCACTTCAGAAGGGGATAGAGGTATTGACGCCGCATCTCGCTAAAATCTCCAGAGCATGTATAGCCTGGGAATATGTTGTAACTGCATGGCAAAAGGTGGGGATAGTATACCTACCTAAGATAGGTAAAGTATCCGATCAAACGCCAAAATTGAGCATACAGACCAATAAGCCTATCGTCCTTTCTACTCAAAACTCTTGAAAGGTTGGTGGATAGGTACATAAGAGATACCGCACTGAGAGAACAGCCACTCAGTGACAGACAATACGCATACCAACCGGGAAAGTCTACAGAGTCGCTTAGATGACCTCAACAGCCTAATTACTAAGTCTATAAAGACAAAGAGATAGCCATGACGACTTTCCTGGATATCGAGGTAGCATTTAATAATGCTACCACAATTCAATTATCGAGGCTTTACGGAGAAAAGGCGTCGCGCCAAAGCTTCTACAGCGGGTAAGAGCCAGCCTGGAAAGATGAATAATCACATCCACAATTGGTGGGGCAACCATCAAAGCGGAGGCGGGAGGAGGTGCCGCAGGTGGAGTTCTTGTCTCCCTTGCTGTGGGCTACCCTGGTAGATGACCTAATCCGGAAGCTGACCGGAAAGGGATTCCATTGCCTTGGATATGCTGACGACCTTACAATAGTCGTCAGAGGGCGGTTTCCAAAGGTTCTGGTGGAGCGTATTGCAAACCGCTCTCAACACGGTTGACAAATGGTGTAAACAAGGGCGACTATCAGTCAATACTCAGAAAACGCAAGTTGTCACGTTCACAAGAAAAAGAACGCTAGAGGGCTTACAACCACCAGTGTTAGGAGGCAAAAGAATTCCATATCCCAAAGAGACGAAATACCTGGGCGTATGGTTTGATCAAAGACATACATTGAACCCACATATCCAAAACTTAACCAGCAAGCCACCATCGCCCTGGGTAGTGCAGAGGCTCTGTGGAAAGAATTGGGCCTTAGCCCCAAGATGACTCTGTGGTTATACACAAGGGTAATCATACCCATGATAACGTACTGGAGCAGTAGCATGGTGGCCAAAGGTGCGGCAGGCGGGGGCTGCCAAACGCTAAGTGGCGTGCAAAGACTGACGTGTCTGTGCGCCACGGGTGCAATGAGATCGACCCTCACCACTGCAATAGAAGTAGTTCTAAACCTGTCACCGCTACATATTTACATTCAAGGAACTGCCAGGTCTATAGTACGTAGACTTATGCATAGTCAAGTACCGATAAGTAAATCGCACGACGCTGACTATCAAAAACTGTTAGACGAACTCAAGGAGACACCTCTTTTAGGAATGCCATGTGATGCCTTGGTTCGAACCCCTAACCTAGATAGGAAATATCAGGTTATAACACCAGATAAGCAGGACTGGGAGACAGGTACTCCAGTAAGGCCGTACTCAAACTGGTATACAGGCGGCTCTAAAACGAACTACGTCGGGGGACTGCAATTTACGCAAAGAAGCCTAAAAGGGCTGTTTCGGTAAGTTTTAGCAAAGACACAACGGTGTTCCAAGCTGAAGTTGCTGCAATTCACCACTGTGCCCGAGAAATAGAAGATGGGCCGAGCCAGGTAAAAATGCCCCTATCTTCTCTAACACCCAGTCCACACTTAAAGCGATTAGTTCCGTAAGTGTGGACTCTAAACTGATTTGGGACTGCGTAAGCGCCCCAATTGAGGTGGGCACCCAAAGGAAAGTAACCCTAGCCTGGGCTCCCTAGCCACTCGGGCGTGAGAGGAAATGAGGCGGCGGACGAGCTGCCAGGCGAGGTTCCTCAAGGTCATTCGTTGGAGCTGCCCCTTCTTTCGGCACTACCAAATCATAAATTAAAAAATCTATCAATAAATGGATGCACAATCAGTCCAGAGAGTAGTGGCAAAAAACACCGGTACAGAGACAGGCAAAGAGCTCCTAAAGGAACAGAGGCCTGAGTTTACTAGGGATCTACTGAATAAAGATAAGAAGACTGTTAAAATGATAGTAGATCTAGTCACTGTAAACTAAATAGGCGTCTGTACAACAGAGGCCTGATAGATGACGCAATCTACAGATTCTGCCAAAAGGAGGAAGAAACACCTGTTCATGTGTTGTGCCAATGTGAAAGCCTGGCGAGATAAAGTTTCTGATAATGGGGCGGAGAACCCACAGTAGTAGCTACATAAAGACCGCTCTCAAAGATGATAAGCCTAATGAAGAGAGCAAAATTAGAGAGCGTCTTCTAGGAAAACGGGGATCACAATAGATCTGAAAAGGTCGCGGTGAAACAGGTCCATAGGGCACCCCAATCCTAATTTAATCTAATACTAGTGTTTTAATATACTATTGCATAATGTGAACATGCACAAATATACACTAATTGCAGTGGATTATGTTTTCAGTTGTTTATTTTAAGGCTGTAGAAGATACACATCAAGTTAGTTAAGATCAAAACCCAATTGCCAAGCAAATTAACCGTCTGAAGAACGTTGACTAGGTGAGCGAGCTTGACGGGCTACATGAGTTTTACGGGGCGAGCGGGCTTGAGTGACCGAGCTGGTCGCCTGTTTCAGCATAAAAAAGCCCGCCCCAGCTTTTATCTATCTTGCACATATCTTTTATAATAGTAACCCATTACACTATAGAAGTTTCCTGACAAAAATCTTTGATAAAGACACTTCACACAATATCCGCTTTATAGATATTATACGAACAGAAGTTACATAGAATAAGGTTTATAAAACTTGTAAAATAAATGGTAACACCATGCTTACAACAATTCCTATAATACAATATATATTAACTTTATTAACATAATTGTACCATATTGTTTTATACTATATCGATGTAAAATTTTGATAAAGTTAATCAACATTTTTAATTGACAGTAGTATTGCTGACTATTTGTATTACGTATTATGTTTTTCCTGTAACCTAAATTGCTTTTCTCTTTTATTTTATAAAATTTTACTTCAACTGTCAATGGTATAAAATCGCAGAAAAAGTTTTACTTTATATTAAAATAATAAAAAAACGATTTAATATTATCGAAGTAGAAAAAGTAATATACAAAACTTGATTGATAATGGCATTTTGTTGCACTTGACCTTTGAAAACTTGACGTAATACAGTAGTTTTATCTAACGTGACCTATTGCAACAAAGGTTCGCTTTCTGTAGCCTATGTTTTATACAATTTTTACACTTGTTTTTAGAAATATGGCAGGCAATTATTAAATTTTTCATAATTAAGTATTGAAAAGGGTAGATAATTATGAAATGTAGCATATAAATTACAACACATATATCCTATAATAATTATGTTACACTTGTAGACATATGATAACAAATATTGTTCTTTATTTGCAATAACGATAAGATTAATTACAGACACAATTAATCCGCACACAACGTACTAACGAACCAGTCAAGTACATATGTATGTAGTATAGTAGTCAGGATGAAGTACAAAGTGGCGGTTATTGGAGCTGGCATCATAGGTCTCACTTCCGCTGTACGAATTCAAGATCATTTAAAAAATCAGATCGAAATATGCTTGTACACGGCTATTAAAAGTCCTAACACGACAGGAGATGTTTCGGCGGGGTTCTGGATGCCCTATCTGCTAGAGGACACGCCGAGTGAAAAAATAAGGTAATGTTGCAAATTGTTTCGCCAATGCCAATTACTGTAAAATATTTGTTATGTATCAATGAAAATTTATATTAACATTAATCCTGCCTAATTGATCACATCCATGGTCGTATTGTTACTCTTGTATACAACAGTAAAAAAAATCTATCTTACTTAAAAAGGGAAAATAGATATTTCGGATGCTACTTTAATGTTTTATTTGATGTTATATTTGCTAGCATGTTTATATATTATATATTATTTTAAGAGATGTATTTGGGTTTAAAAAAATATTTTTTCTCCGCTCTCCATTAGCCCTTTATTTCCCCCTACATCAAACACAAAGGAAGTTATATTCGCGCAGCGAATTGCTGACGGTTTAATAATGCGCTTTCAAACAGTTTATCTGATTAGAAAAGTTAACAACATATTCCAGAATTATACTAAGCGCATCCTCACTAATACTTTGCATTAAGTCCATTCCGAAATTAAATAATTCAAGTTCGTTTTCTTTTTGGATAAAGAGAAGGGCCTAGAATTAATATTTCGAAATACGAAAACAATTGCAACAAACAAATAAATTAGCACCTAATTTGGAATTCCAAAGGTGCTTATGGTTAAAATCCGAAAAATAATGCTCTTCCGGATCAAATTTAGAACCGCGTAAAAAAATGCATGTCAATACACTCAATAGACATATTGATTGTGTTGACTGTTGCATCAATACAATAGACGTATTTGTCAGAGAACAACTACACTACCTCAAAATAAGGAGGAATAGTGGAAGTAGATCTATATGTGCAAAATATATGTTTACCTGAAATACTTCCAAATTGAAAGCACAACTTTTTGACATATAATTCACAGCAGATCGTCCGCTTCATAGTACGACTTCAAGCAGGCCATTTCTTCGTTGCATGAATGGAGCGCTTGTGTATGAAGTAGATCTTTTACATCATCTTCACGAGAATAAACGTATAGCAACGTGTTTGTATGTACACAATTTACTATTTATTTTATCAATAAATTGTTTGTCTAAAAATTAAAATGGTCCATATTATAAAAGCCACGCCCTGAACAAAGCTGCTTGCTCCTGCTTTTCACGAAATGTATCCGCACATGTCGTGAAAGCAACCTTGAACATTTGTTTCAGTTATTCTCTAGCTTCGTACTGCAATATTTACTCTTAGCTACACAGGGGAATCAAACTACGTAAAAACCTAACACTACACGAAACAACCGGGTTCGGGGATTCTTATATTAAGGTAGTAGCCCGAACAATTCAGTGTATCAAGAATATTTCTTGTAATAGGCAAATATTTGAAAAGAATGGTGTTGCATTTAGAGAATAAGAACCTGATTGTTGCTGTTTTAATAACCGCGACAAAGCCGTAGACGCACAACTTAAAATAATTTTAGATATTTTGTTTAAATTATCAAATTAAGTTATATTTATTTAAGTTAAGCAATACACGAGATAATTTATTTTTTATAATAATCTATGATAAACGTTATTATTTATAAAGCAGAAATATTGCATATCTACGAGTATAATATCTGCTCATGTGAACCCAGTGTAAACAAGAATACTATATTTACAAAACAAGTATCAGTAGGGGGCATGAGATAAACACGGATTGCCATTTAAAACCAATTATTTTTATTTTAAAACTTGCAGTGCCAAGTCTACATCTGATGAATGTTCTTATTATTTTTAATGTATTTACTATTTTTACGCAATAGTAAACAAAATTAAAAATATCAACCAGTAAAGAAAAATTAAAAAGATAATGACGTTACATTCTGATAACTAACCTTCCTGATGTTCCATTTGTAAAATTATATCAGGAGTTATAACTTAAGACGCTTAAGCAGTTAACTAACATTTACTTGTATATTTAGTTAGCATCTAAATTCTAAGTTTCGCCATAAAGAGTTAACTCGAATGCAAAGTGTTTAATATATCGTATAAATCTATGGGATCTTTTTTTAATGTAATTAAACTCTTGATGACGACATATATAAAGGTCATTGACGTCTAACATTGATTATTTCCTAGCCCAAGTTGACAATAAAAATCTTCGTTTATAAAACTCCACCGTAATGTAACCCTCCCGATACCAGATCTTCATATATATTACAAGATTGATATGCTTGTTTGATGGTTGCTAAAACAACCTTGAACAGTTTTATTTGTTATGGAAATTTCGTGTGCATAGTTAGGTGTTGTTATATGTATATATTAATAAATGAAGATAAATTGTATTTTCTAATTATTTATTTCATTCTCCAGATATTACAAAATTGCACTACCGCGGTTTCGGATTTCATATTCAGGTTACTAAAAGTGGTGGAAATATATTATTTCTTTTATGCGATGTCG
This sequence comes from Protaetia brevitarsis, assembly GCA_004143645.1. NCBI lineage: Eukaryota > Metazoa > Arthropoda > Insecta > Coleoptera > Scarabaeidae > Protaetia > Protaetia brevitarsis. The sequence goes on along the minus strand of RXPK01001003.1, from coordinate 6,358 downwards.
GAGATAAAACCACCTCGGCATTTCACTGAAAAGTTGTCTTCTTAATTATTAATCATTACTATCACAAGGTTCTGTAAACCACCCAAACAAGGCTCAATATAAAAGCCGGTATTGCATATATGAAAAAAGAATCTACTCGTTACGCCTATGGAAAACCCATAAGAATAAAATCTCATTTTTGCTTATACATATTAAAAATCTGAGTAATTCGCCGAACAAGATTCATTCAAACTTAAAGATATTTTACTCGAAATTACTTGACATACTTCTACTTTAGATTCGGCTATTGATTCCGTCTTGTATAGAAACCAATCTATACATTAAATATGATCTGAATTATCGCTAACTAGGATAATTCAGATCACTAAAGAGCATCAAATATTCATTTATAAATACGTACTACCCTGCGAACTATCTAAATATTATGTCGTAGCTTGTTTAATTCTTTAGCAGGATTATTAAAAAAATCCCACCATTCGACCGACTCATTATCTTTAATATTTGTTTCGCATCGCGGTCAATCAAATATCCCAAATACCAGTTGCAATATTATTTTGTTTATTAGATTTTATATTGTTTATATTTAGAGTTAGTATATTTACTTAAATAAATAATATTACCAGGCCAAACATAATTTTCATTTTCTTATGAATAGCAATTTTACAGCGTTACTTACACGTAGGTGGGTCCTGCAATAGTAAATGCTAATAATTAAATATTATTGCAATTTCCATTTAAAGAAATCGTAATTAATAAACGCTTACAATAGCTAATATTTGTTTAAAGCTATAGTTTTATGAAGTCTTTCTCTGTTATTTGCTATTTCTTACGTTTTTAAAACAATTAATACAAGATTTACTATGAATACCAAAGTTTATTTATTTCTATGTGAGTTTAAGTTTTATGATTCAATTGGGTCCAAATTATGAAAGAGATATTTCAATTTAGAGCACCTTCAAACCGCAGTATACAACGTTTACTTGTGATATTAAACAATCCAATTTTTCTACCTGATTTACATAATTGCGGAGGGTTTTACAACTGTATACCCCATGTGTATTTACCTGGAACAGCCGACGCAAGCCAAGCGCGCACTTACCCAAATGGTGAGTAGTTTTGATAGTCACCGCGCTGTAGAGAGCGATATTAAAAAAGTCGGACAGTGTACATATAACTTCACAAAGAGACCTTTAGAAAAAAAATCCAAAAACGTAACTTTTATTTTTTCATGTAATTTAAAAACTATATACAAGAACAGGGGTGAGAAAAAATGGTATTTTTTAATCCCCTAATCACCCCATTGGTACGCCACTGTTCGTTTTCAATCTAAAACGTACGGCTGCTAACAAGGAACGATTTGATCTTTACTCGATGTCGATATCTCTTCTAGTTTCTGAAATATTGCAAAGAAAAATGTGTTTTTGGAGGAAACTTTGAGCCCCCATTACGCCCCCTAGAAACAAATATGGGACGCTAAAACAAAATACATGTCAAATATTTTTCGGTGTTTTACATTCCTACCAAATTTTATTAAAATCGGAGAGATCGACTTGGATGCCTTTCCTTGTGAGTGGACATTCAAATAGAACATGCTCAACGTACTGATTTATTGCCGCTAATTCTATCTGAAAATTATTGCAATGGTCCCCTAATTTAACTTTTTTGACTATATATTTCAATACCCCCATTATAAACAACAAAAGCTGCCCCTGTACCACGCTCACCCTTCGACCCATCCGTAAAAAAATCCAAACCCTCTCCAAAAATACTTATAGGTTTGTTATAAGCAATACTTTTTAGCAAGGTAAATAATTAAAAAATGGATCCACTTTCTCACACAATTCTTTAATAAAGGTTTCGTCCTGATTATTCACTTACACAAAGTCAAAAATGGATTATTTAATACTTTTTAGTTCCATGGGATGAATTCGATCCCCTATCTCCTTGCCTTTCTTAATCGCCCTATTCAAATCTAATTCTCGTTGCCGTAATTAAACTATCAAATCCTATTTTATTCGCATCCCCACGAAATTTAGGTTTCCTCAAACGTAAATCTACTAATAAACCCGAAATAACGCACACCGCGTCTGCCGAAATAGACGAATACGCATTCGCGGCCTTAACCGTTAACAAACTTTGGCACCCGATTATTTTTTTTTGTTTCTTTAATTTTACACGCGTCCGCTCACATCGCCTTCGCTCACCATTTGTCGGTTCTACAACGCCTCTGCAAATAGTACTTGCCCCGTTATCATTTAAACTCCACCTGACTAGCCGATGCTCTAAATTTATTAATCATTTCCCTACATTTTGCGGTAACATACTGAATATACCCTGTAAAATTTAATTTATCATCTAAAATAACCCTATATTTAACACATTCTTTGCAATAAATTCCACCCACCTCCATGTTAAAGGTAGTTAATATGTACATTATGAGTTGCCTTAAATACGTAGTATATAAAAACATGGACCAATTTCCCAAACATCCGAAAGGCACGAGCATGACAGCGGGAAACACCTTTTCACAAACTCTTGTCATCTCAGCAATTTATAGACTATTGGAGCTCAAAGTTTTATAATGTGGTACCAGATGATATTAAGACTCTAAGTGAAACAGTTTCATAATGCAATAAAAAAAAATTCATTACTGAAAACGGCATTATATAATGTGAATGAAAATTTTGACTGTAATATTTTTAATTTTTTAAAATGTTATATCTGTGCTAATGCTTGTTGTATGTATGAAAAGTATTGAAACATGTTCTTGTTATCTACATATTAGGATTATTATACATAGATATATAGACGTTCTCTATATGTTATGATTAATTAATTATTTTCATAACGTACTATATACTCTGCTTTAATTAATAACTTAGTATCATCCGCTTATGCGACTATCCTACAACCATCTGGTAATATAATATCTGAAACTTTTAAATAAATAAACCTTCCTGTTATTTAACTTAATACAAATCAGTACTTTTTTTCAGTGAATGGGCCAAAGAATCTCAAGAACATTTTCTTAAGCTCTGGCGAAATGGGTTGGCTTCTGAATGCGGATTATCTCTTGTACCAGTCGTATGTCTGTCGAAGGAATATGATAATTTACCGGACTGGTTTGGTATATCCATTGGCGGTTATAAATTAACAGATGAGCAGGTTACAAAATACGCACAATTACATCAACGAAAATATATGTATGCACTACAATAATACATAAATGAAAACAATTTTGCTACATACTATACGTCTGAATTTAAGCTGGACCGGTATGAACCTTATAGCATATAGGCAATGTTCGATTAAAAATTATACGATATATTACGATTTAAGGTACGCATCAGTCTAACTTAAAGTCTGGAGAGTGTTCACGAAAAAACTGGAAAACCTCTGCACGTTTAGATGGAATATTTTTTGTTTTATTTTTGATTTTTTATTTTTTTGAACATACAACATTCACTTATAGTACGCAACAAAAATTTAGTCATTCCTTCAGTAGCTCTAAAAGTACAAAGTCGATCCAATCAGTGTTTGTCAATGAGAACCTATAATTTTAAATTGTATAATCGCTTACTAATCTGTATTTTTTGCATGCTATGTTCCATTTACTTTTAAAATTTTGAAATTGCATGAGCAATAGTATGGTATCCTTCCCTCTTCGTAACGTTGGAAAACGAGCTCTTCTATCTTTAGAGTACTTAACTTCTTCACATGACATGCTTTTTCTTTTTTGCAGCTTTTGGCTTTTTGTAATTAGTCTCCCACTTCTTTTACCCATTAAATTATAACCTGCCATTCCAGGATCCTAGTACCCTAGAAACTGAACAGGTCTCTGGCTAGTTGATCGAAGTAATCCTCTGGATTAATTTTTGGCTTGCGTCCAGAGCCTCGCATTCACACAGAATGTGGTATGCGTTCTCTGTCATCTCATTACACAGTCTGCAGTTGATATCTCCAGTGTTGATCCCAATTTTCGGTAGGTGTCTTTTCATCGGCCTTTTCATTTCCTTCGATTGCTGAATGTCTGGGCACCCACATCAAATTGACTTTATCGCGATCTGTCAGGCTATTCAGTTCTTGAATACATTTCTAAACCAGTCTTGACTATATCTTGGGCTTCACTAGTGCCTTTAGTATAGCCTGGCTGTCTGTAGCAATATAGACCCGCTTACTTTCATAAACCCTCTGATTGATTTTAGTTGCACAATGCAATATTGTGCATGCCTCTGCTTGAAAGACCGTGGCATATCTTTCTATTGGAAAGGTGGTCATTGTATTTCTTACCCTGCTGTAGTCCAGTAGTTCCAGTACCGTTTTGGGTTTTGATCCGTCTGTAAACTAGATCAGTTCTTTGAATTTGTCTCTGCAGTTGGATTGATTCCAACTTATCCGATCCGTGATTTCCATCTTGAAATTTCTGTTCAAAAGATATGTCAGAATCATGTGGTCTGATCTTATTCCTTTTTTTTGCTTAATAGAAAATACGTGGCATATAATATCATATATCATGTTTATGAAGATCGCAACAGACTAAAATGTTGTCAACGACTGTCGCCACCCCTAAGTATTTCTCATTTTCATATATTACTGTTGCATATTATAAAATTGAACTTCTATTGTGTATCAGAAAAAAAGGGAGCACATGCGACACGTTTTATAAATCACATTCAAGTTCCGTCTAGTCACTGAATAGAAGTTAGGGACCTCACCTGGAGATTCGTATGTTTTTACAGATTAGGTTTGATATAGTATGCTTCCGCCATGCATATTTGGATTCAGGATCAAAATTTCATTGTTTATATTACATATTATTTATATACACATTCATTTTATTGTACATATCTGAAGAAGGGAATAGGTTTTGCATCATAATAAGACACAATGAACTCTTATTTGGCTAATACCGTCATTTTTAAAGACAACAGATGTTACGATATTCTCTTTTTTGATATTATAGAAAATCCGTATAATTTTCTTCATGTGTAACTATGTAGTAACACCTACTTTTATATTCTCTGTAGTGTAAATCCATTTTAAATTATTAAACTAAAAATATTATTAACCAAAACAGGTGCAAAAATTTTATGTGCATTAAGTTAACAGTAGATAACTGTAATGTAAATTAAATACCGCAATGATAGACATATGCACTCATATATATACAAAATATAATGAGCGCTAGCCTACAATCATTTAACTAATTATAAATGTAGATGCTCACATTCCTAAGAAAAATAGTATTGTTTAGTGTGTATCAACAAATTAAATTATGTTAGTCGTGTGCGATAATTGTAAATATGTTGATAGTGTGCTTAATGATTTTGTGTCAATTTTTAGTGATTGCACCATTTTATATGCCCTAACATTAAGCAGGCATCCTTTTCAAAGAGTAACGGTAGCACTTGGATAGCAAATAATCTATCCTTAAGAATAAATATATATTTTTACTGACCATTTGATTATGTAATCAGTAGAGACCGGATTATATGCAAAGTGCATATATTTTATTTTTTGCATATCTTTAATTATAGTCTATATGTAGACGTATTACACTAATTGAAGTTAATTAGCGCTAATTAGTGATTGCGTATATTGCATATTTAGGCATTTCTATGCATATTTTTACAAAAGTTGCATATATTGCATCTTTAAGCTTTTTCTTATCCTTTCTACTAGTAAAAATTCCTAGTAATTCCTAATGTAGATGGACAACCGACAATTCTCAGAACGATTAATTGACGATAAAACATTGGTTTCTCTAATACTTTTTTCCAAGAACTGCACGTGTTTAATTTCGCCTAGCAGAAGGGATGTGGTAAATACGTTTTATTTTATTAATTCCCCAAATAAACTAGTCATTCATTGAATATCTTTGAGCGAAACAGCATGTAATTGGTGTTACGTTTTTAAATACTGTGCGTACATACAATGAGTATAGCGACAAAAATTTCTTTATGGATTAAGCCATATCCTGAACTGGTAAAGTATGGCGACAAAATATTTAGTCGAGCCTGCAGTAAACTGGTAAGTTTAATTTTAACTAAAAGCTTTACAATTGTTTTTAAATTCTTTAACTTTGTTATAAAATGACAATTGTTGTTGTAGGTGTCTTCTGAGAGAAAATACCTGATTGATCAACACGCTAAATCCATCACATATTGGAAATGTGAAAACTAAAGCGATCGCGATGTGTGCAGCCAATCTATACGGTCAATGTGTAGCATCAACTTCACGAAACTCAGAACAACAAGAATATAATGCGGATCTGTGTTAACGCATTAATTTCGCTCTAAACATACTATTTAGCAAGATTAAACAATGTTAATTGAAATCATTTCTGCAAAAATATTGC